>KK119134.1:1254400-1295253 GCA_000611955.2 Stegodyphus mimosarum
TAGCTTTCTCTTCAAAAATCGTCTGCGTGCGTTGCACGGGAAAATAAAAAGGAATTTTAATTACAGTTCTAAATAAATAGCCAAATAAATGTGAAATTCGTAACAATATTCTCTAAAACTTTAACGAATTTTTCATTAACAAACTCAAAGATTTCAAAGCCAGCAATACCAACGTTGTACAGAAAAACATTTTTATCTCCAGCGCGTGAGAGCGTGTACCGAAATTTCTAAAGACAAGCAGAATTTAAAATTATTTTGCGTTATTGCTGTTAAACTGAATTTTATGGTTTAAGTGCGAAGAACATGGTATTTAACAAATAAAGGTAACACACAGAATGTTAAATAAACGTCCCTTTGGACGTAATTTAAAATCTGAAACATTTCAGATTTTTTTTTTAATTTAATGCAGAGCGATAGCATTTAGTGGCAGCAATTTGAAAAGTGAAACGGGCATTCAGAGTGAATCGACGCAAAATCGCAAAACGAAAGTAATAGTCCTTCGGGACTAAATCCCTTTGGACTAATAAAAGAGATGTTTTAATAAATATGTAAATATCTCGTAATTACTGTTGCCATCCAGAAAAATCTAGAAATATCGTGATTGTTCTACTGATAATTAAAAAGCTTATAAAAGCCGAGGTGAAACACCTCATCTCAGTAGTTGTTGTTGTTGCTGTTGTAGTTGAAGCTGTAAAAAGCGAACTGCTGTTTGTTTACTTAATGCTGTAGCGATTTCGCTGTGAGATAGAATTATTTTATCTGCTTTGAACTGAGTTTTTGCTAAACGTTTGTGATATTGTGATATGTGCGAATATCTGTGAAGAAATATTTCAGCATTTTAATTTATTTCTTGTGGAAAGAATAAATTTTTGTTAACTTTTTACGACTTGTGCATTCAATATATAACGAACCCGTACGCACGTAACAATACGATAAACTCAGCAAAAGTATATTTTATTAATAAATAAACTTAATTTAAAACTTTGTAAATTTCAAACTTGGACTAACGTTGTTTATACACACACACTAGTGTCTAAAGTAAAAGTTAAACCACATATTTTACAATAACTCAAAACACCTACGACTAATAATTTAAAAATTGTTTCATATATGATTTGAGAAACGGTAAGAGAAGTGCAAGTATTTAGAGGTCATTAAAAAATTTAAAGAACAAGTTAGAAAACGTGAATATGACCTTTTTCCGAATTTGAAGGATTCATCTACAGATTTTTACTTCTTGCAAAGAAAATTACAAATTAATTGAATCAATTAAGGACATTTCAGAATCGTTTAGATGATGGAATGAGATGCCGTACCACTGTTAGGTTTCGGGCTGACCAGTTTCAAGGGGAGATCTTTGGTGCGTTCGAATGTCTCGAATGGTGGTATTCAGGTAATGTCACAAATTGCAAACTACGTGTGTCATCGTTAGGAACCTCGGCCAAGGTCGCTTAAGATCCATGATACCGGGGGAAAAAATCTCGACATTAAATGCACGATTCCAAAGAGATGATGACTTGCGAACTTATCTCGGGATCTCTCTTGCTGCGTCTGGAGCAGCAATTTCCTGGTAAATCATATAGACACATCTGGAAGAATAGGGTTTGTACACACATAGACTATCGGTTATTTATCCTCCTCAATAGATCACAGTTTGTACAGCCAGCCACACCTTTCTTCGGCACTCAAGATTGGAGTCATATGCTCTTCATTAATGAGTCGAAATTCAGTTAACATAAAAACTTTCGATGAATCTTTATATGGAGAATTATTGAGGCCTACTATCGTCGTCCTGCATAAAGAAAATCGACCACTTCAGTAGACGTATTATAATAAACTAATTATTTTTTTAGATATTCCATGTTTTGTATTTGTAGCCTTAATTTTGGGCTGCCGTGTAAAATAAAACTGGTTGCATTCTGACTGAGACTGGTACGGGTGTTTCCGTTTGAAGAAAAACACATGTCACTAAGAAATATCTTCAATACGGCTTTAATTTTCACATATTATCAAAATATTTTCCACAAATCTAGGCACTTCAATATGATCCAAAATCAACTCTTCCACATTTCTACTCACTTATCCGACTAGCTTTTCCACACTTCCTCAAGGATCTAGCGTCTTCATCATCCAAATCCATCAGTTTTTAATGAAAATCATCCATTCCTTGCTGTTCAATAGCATAAATTCACACGGAATGAAGTCTGGATTCCAAGACAGATACTTTACTATTGGCGTCTCAATATTAGTCAAGTATTTAGTGCAAAATTTGATGCGATGTCCAAGAGCGTTGTCGTTGTTGAGAAACTTCGTGTCTACTGCTAAGCGTGAGTGAATGATCTTAAGAGTTTGAACAATTCTGGAAAGTTTCTCTACGGTTTATCTAGTAGTTTTTTCAGCCATTACGATATTTTTAAAATAGCGAGACCTTCCATTTCCAGTGTTCTTAATATCCGTCGATAGCATGAAACATGTTGCGCCATCCGCTCTGTGGTTAAAGCTATCCAAAAGTCGCACAATTTCCATCTTGAAGGTGACCGTGCAGCATTTATCGCATGAATAATGACCATACATGAATGCTAGTATGCTAGTACATAAATATTAAATCTTTTATTCATCTGGTGATAGACCACACATTTTAGCATCTTCCGAACAGCAAGGATGTCTCTGCGCCAGACAAGGCTAAACGTCCTAAATGTGAAGTGCCTTTCAAGCTTCATTTTCCTCTCTGAACTTCGCAATGCCATCAGAAAGTGATAGTATGATAAAGATAATCATCTTCTAGCACAGAAGCTATTTCCTCCAAGTATTTATTAACATTCATACCAGATACAAGACTGGAGCCGAAAATAGTGTCTAGAAAATGTCTAAACTCTTAGCATTATGATACTATCAGTGAGGTCATATTGCAAAACATTATTAGAAAGTTAAGTATTATGCACAATTTATCAGGAAAACGTTATTTAAATAGAGGGGGAAAATGTAAGAATAAGTAAATAATAAATGAAACAATAGTTTTAGCTTTATATGATAAATAAATTAGAAGCAAAAGGATTCAAATTTTTAAGTATCACGACGTAAAGCTTTCGAAATGTGGGGCAATTAAAATTATTAACTGAAGTTAAAAGGTATGATGAACCTTCAAGCAAATCTAACTCCCAGACTCTGAACTAAATTTAAAATAATGACTAAAGGATCAAAAATGATTACTCGTGTAATATTTATTTGTTAGGTATAAATCTCCTCCATTTATTAATCGTATTTTTATGCTTTTCCCCAGAGTGAATGTTCAGGAGTAATGACTTTTTAGATGTCTCTCAATCGTGTGTCAAAATACTGCAATAAAGTAAGCTATAATATTTCTAATATCTTTTCTATAGCTGAAGAACTTACTTTGATAACAGTTTGAAATTTTTATTTCACTTTTCTTGAAAATCTTCGAAAGTTTTAGAA
The DNA here is from genome assembly GCA_000611955.2 of Stegodyphus mimosarum. NCBI lineage: Eukaryota > Metazoa > Arthropoda > Arachnida > Araneae > Eresidae > Stegodyphus > Stegodyphus mimosarum. The sequence continues at coordinate 1,257,854 of KK119134.1, forward strand.
AAATTTAGAAATGAAAATTACTGGAATTTAAAATAATTTTCATGGAAGTCTTCCGTGATAATTCATTAGGAAAATCTTAGCACCAGAGAGGCTATTAATCTCAGTCCTTACTTTCGCGTCTGTACCACTTTTCAAATCAAAAGACGATCATATATGCGTGCAGGCAGAAGTCGGTCACCCCTGTTCTATAAAATCGATGTTTTTGTATTCTGTAAACAGTATCTAAATTTTGTAATGCGTATAAAGGATGCAAGTAATATAACTAATTTTTATAACGCCTATCACACATGGAAGCTTAGAAATCTCATCATGTTGTCAAATGTTTGCTTTTCGGACGAAGACGTATATCGCTTATGACGCTGTAACTTACACTCATATTTGAGCGGGAATCATCTTTCAAATAACATTTTTAACTCTTTTAACTTAGACTCACTTTTGCGTAAAATCACTTTTGTCAAGTGTAACTTAAATTTTTTACACTTGTTATGATACAAATGCTCTCCATTTTATAAACTTAAGTTCAATCATTAATTGCAGATAAGAACAAATCTGTTCTTAAAGAGTTAAAATTGTTTGAGCCAAAGTATGTGTGCCTATCTTGTTCATGACTATCATGGTTTCAATCACGAAGATGAAGAGAAAAAAAGTCCTTCTGACTCTCGTCATCATTAGTAGGCAACTTTATCTAAAGATGTAGGAAGAGTATTTTGAAGAAACACTAGACTCGCTTTGAGAATAATATGCGAACGAAAACCTGATGCATCTCGAAGAGCGACAGAAAGAGTTTTTCAAGCATCAGTAGCGTTTCCAAGTTTGAATGAGGCCTCACGTTTTTGGAATACTATGAATTAAACTCTAAGAGATTCGCTATGCGCGATATCATACAACGCTATCTTCTGATTTGAGATGAAAGAAAAATAAAACATATTCAGGTCAATTTAGACACTTAATAAAACTTTTCAGAAATCGATGTTGCTGGCTCATTTAACACGCTAGCTCCTTCCACCACTTACACAGCTTTCTTATCGAAAACGTCCCTTTATTTGTTGATGAATCTTCAGAGACGTTAAATCATTCTCACTCATGCAAAGATCCACCAGACTCATCATCAACCCATTCACTCATGCCTCAAAGACGATTATTCAAGGTACGTAATGTAAGGTAAAATAATTCTTCATTTATTTATAATTTTTTACTTATAATATACTGTATTTAAAATTTAAAATGTATTGTTATGGGCCTTAGTATTTTTAATTGTTTATTTGATAGTATTCGGAGCTCTCATCTCACGAACAACATTAGGCGATATGCATAGCGAACTTAGTAACATTTTATGATCAAATTCATGGTATATGTACGTAATTGCCGAGTACGTTAATTCTGTCATAAGGTGGGGAGAGTCTACATATTACAATTTATGTTACACATATGCATATATATATAATAAATGTAAAAGTAATTAAAAGTAAATTAATAAACTTAAGACTTGCCCAAATCTGCAAAGTAATAAACAATTAAAAATTAGTAAGTATTAGTAAAATTAGTAGTAAAAATTAGTAATAAACAATTAATTGTTCACAATAAATTATAATAAGAAAATTTTCCATATACCATCTCCAAGGAACAGAAATATATATATGTATGTGTATAACGTAACTTATAATATTTTTATTATAACTTATTTTTATAAAGTTTATATGGCATGGATTCTTATAATGCTAAAAATGTCATATTCTCGAATGTTTGCTTTTGGATACAACATATATTATTATCCGCCGAAAACATCGGGGCAAAAACATCGCGGACGAAAGCGTCGAGGAGAAAATAACGCAAGGCAAAACCGTACAAAATATCGTGATAGAAAAGAAAGCAAAGAGAAAACACCACAGTTCTAAAACATCGTGGTACAAGATACCGTTGTCGAAAATAAAGTGGTTCAGAAACATAGCAGTTTAAAAATATCGTGGTAAAAAATAAAGTACCTACAAATCATCTCATGACGATAACATCGCACACATGTGTTTTTCAAGTTTTAAATGTTGTAAATGCATTTTTGCATAACGATTCGGGAGGGCAAGAAGGAAAGCGCGATATTTTTACTTGATTTTTGAATGAACTAATAAATGTTTGCTGAAAACGTTATAAGGAAACTTAAACACTTAAAAATTGAAAATGAGTAGAAAATTAATGCAACTTAATAGAATTTTAAATTTACATAGATATTCAACAAAGGTCATTAATAAATTAATATCTTTTAAAAAGTTTTACTCATAATGTTTCATGAAAAATACAGCCTAAAAATACTTAAAAAAAGGAATATAAATAACTGCAAGAGGTTACATCGATAAAAATTGCTTAGTTAATTATGATTATTACTTTCTTTGACGTTTGTTATTCTGATATAATTTTGGTTGTTTTGTTTCCGTTTATTCTTAAAGTGTCGTTAACATTTCTTGCACTTCCAAATCCTTATGCGAATATGCATGTACAACTTTTAAAACCTGAAAACGCATTGTGCGATGTTATCGTCATGCGATGATTTCTAGGTGCTTTATTTTTTACCACGATATTTTCGACGACGATATTTTGTATCACGATGTCTTAGAACTGCGATGTTTTCTCTTTGCTTTCTTTTATCCCACGATGTTTTGAACCACGACGTTTTCGCCTTGCATTGTTTTCTCCACAACGTTTCCGTTCGAGGTGTTTTTGCCGCTATGTTTTCGGCTGTAACCATATTGTAAACATATATTGTTTAGAACACTTATTATTTAGCTCATAAACATTTAATTTTTTCTCACTTTTGCATCGAATCACTTTTCAAATTACGTTTATAATAAAGTATATATAATACTTATATACATAGAGCTTAGATAGATATAGTATATATATTTAGGATATTTATGATATGCTCCATTTATATACCTATGTATGAGAGAGCTCCAGCAGAAGTTTGAATCCTCTGCGGCAACTTTAAAATCAGAATAATTTCAGATTCTTTTTCCAATTTATTAAAAACGAACGAAAACGCTACAGCAGCAAAGATCATCTTATAATTTTTAAAAAATCCATCAAAATTATCCCTTTGTTTATTATCTATAACAACTTATTATAAATAAAAAGAAATTGCAGCATCTTTTTCACTAAATTGTTTTTATGTCGTTATTTGTCCACTTTATTTAATTTTGTTTAATTAATAGTAGTTCAAGGGAGAGATTAAAAGTCCTTACATCTTAAGATCAGTTTAATTGAAATGTTGGCAATCTTTATTTGAATACGCAGTAAATTTTTATTTGTGCCATTTTCGTATATTTTATTCAATGGATTTCTTGATTATTAATTACCCAATGGCAACAAAAACTTATTTTTTGTTTAATTTAATTGTATGAAACGTTATGAATAAATTTCTCAAAAATTCCCCATGAACGTTGAAACATACAGATTAATTATCTTTATTTTCATTAGAAATGAAAAATTCAAAAATTTTGAACACCAGTAATATTTTATTAGAAACCTAAAAAAATAACTGTAGGAAATAAAGAACAGCTGGTCATCTGCGATGAATGAGCAGATATAACAGTGTCATTTTTCTTCTGCTGGGAACAGGGAGACAACAATAGAACTGTCAAAGTAATGCGGTATTCTCTGTCGCGGTACGACAGGGGAAGTACATATTGCAAATGACGCTATCAAGTTTGTCATGGTATCTCCGGAATTAAGCCTGATTTCTCTTCTTATATATCTTTCTAGATGTATTTTATTCTCGCAATATATTTTTCTGTAAGTCTCTTATTTTCTTTTATTATATATTTTTGCAAAGAAAATCTTCTTTGACAGATGCTGATCAGAACTTAATGCATTGATTTATGAAAATTGCTATTAAGCAATAGATTTTGAAAGAATTAATTATTATATTTGCTTTAATCACAACAAAAAAATAATTGATATAATTTGTATTCCCATTTTTACCTTAAGGTTCATATTTTTATGCTGCATGTAGCATATCTACCTCAGTACTAAATTATGAAGCCCTCTAGGTAGTCAGGTGGCTTATCACCCACCTCTTAGTCTTCCAGTAAAAATAACTCAAAAACTAGGACATAAAGTTATAAGGTATTTTCTTCCTCCTTCCTGCATGCCTTTTTGGTGTAACGGTAACACACTCGGCGGGTATTCGAGAGGTCCAGGTTCGAGTCCCGACGAGGGCATTGCATATTTTTCACCTTTTCTACTTAAAAAAAAACCCTAATGTCTCTACAGTGGTGTCCGAACTAAAAAGTGCTGGAAGATGATTCTTCACCGCCATGATTTGGCGATTGGGTCCCCCTAATCCCCAGTCGCCCTTTAAAAAGGGGAGTATCTAAGGTATTTTCTCCCTCCTTTCTGCATGCCTTCGTGGTGTAACGGTTAGCAAACTAGGCGCGTATGCGAGAGATGCAGGTTTCGAGTCCTGGAGAGGGAATTGCTCATTTTTCCCATCTTCCTGCCTTAAAATAGCCTAATGCTGTACAAGATTTAAAATAAACCTTTTCATGAGAACTTCAGCTTATATGGCTCATGCAGTTAACGGAACAATTCGCGCTTCTTGTGGGATAAGCTTTGGCTCAGATCCTTTAATCACCGGATCAAATGCAGCTAGAAGTTACAAGCTGGGAGAAAAATAATTCAAAGAAGATCAGCTGTTGTTGCCATAAACTCTCACTTAACTTCAAGAGCTCTGTTTTTATATACGTTAACATTTTGAATAACTAAGCGAAGAATTCTGCGCTTAAATACATTAACTAATTTCCAACATGACGGAAACTAGAAGTTATGCACTGAAATTAAATGCATTTAAATTAAATTAATGAAACCTGGTTGCAGTTATTAATTGAATTAAGTTGTGTCTGAAGCACACATTTCAGTTTCTCAAGCTCAACTAACATTACTTAATATTAGATTTTTATCTCGTTTTTAAGGATTAATTATCTCATGTTTAAAAAATTTTCTTTAGTTATAAGATATAGTTTTTAACTTGCCACGCTGTGAGCTTATGTTCTTCAATTATTTTCCAACTCTGCTCTTTAATGTACTTATCTATGGGCTATCAAAAGGAAAATATTGCATTGAAATAGCATTTCACGTATTTGAAATATGAATGAAATTTGCAAAATGGATTATTTTTGGTTGACTTCAATTCGAGAAGTATTCGTAAACTCCCGTTAGTATTCTTACAAAACCTTCTCTTTTAACTGTGTCCTTATTTAAATTTGAAAGTCTCTTTCATTAGTAAGTGATAAAAATATGTTCTGAACGATATAAGTAAAGTGATAAAAGTATGCTTTCATTTTTCAAAGCGAAAATCCTCTTTTAGTACTTTCATAAATTAAAGGACCAATTAATGTAGGAATTTCGTAGAAAACGAAGTAGCATAAAGGGAATTTCTTTAAAACAAGAGCAAGCATATTTGCGTTTTGTAGTAAAAAAGGTAAACATATATTGTTTTACGAGTTAAAGTAAAATTAGTAAATTAACATATGTATACCACATTAAAATTGAAAACAGTGTTATCCTTTTCCAAACACTAAACATTTCTTAGTTTAACTTAAATGTTTTACAAACAATAATGGCTGACAGGTTTTAAACTAATATTTAATGATTACTAAATACATAAAAATAACATTTAAGATTGCTTTGTAGTTATTGACGGTAAATTTTGTAACTTTTATGTAATTGCATTCTTACATTGTTTCATGGTAAGTGATTACGTTGTAGAGTCGTTAGATTATTTTGATGCTGTAGACCTGAAAAAGCAATGCCCTCGCCGGGACTTAAGCCTGGACCTCTCGAATACGCGCCAAGTGTGCTACCGTTACATCACGAAGGTATGCAGAAAGCAGGGAGGAAATACCTTGTATAACCCCTCCCCCTTTTAAAGGGCGACTGGGGATTAGGGAACCCAATTGCCAAATTTTAATGGTGAAGAATCATCATCCACCACATTTTTTTTTGTTCGGGCGCCACTGTAGAATCGTTAGGGTTTTTTCATGCTGGAGAAATGAAAAATGTGCAATACCTTCGCCGGGACTTAAATCTGGACCTCTCAAATACGCACCGAGTATGCTACAGTTACACCACGAAGGCGTGCATAAAGAAGGTAGAAAAATACCTTATCACGTTATCTAATATTTTATGTCCTCTCGAAGTTTCATAGTAGTAAATGGTAGTCGTGTTATCTATATTGAGCCACTTTCTCATGCAGTATACATAAATTCTTAAAGACAGATATCACATTTGTAAAGATTGGAATTTTTGTATACTAAAATTAAATTGTACGTGGGCTGTTCAGAGACGGATAATGCTAGAGATCACAAACTCTGAATAATTACATTGATTATTTAATTGAAGAAGTAAATTTAGTTTTCAAAGAGATCGATCTGTCTTAAACTTCTAAACCTCTTTGAAAGAATCGAAGAATTTCCTTCGAGTTGCAATTATATTTAATTAAGCTATAGGTTGCAGTTATTTTATTTTGTAATAAGAGTAGGATTAGGAAATTTAAGTTTATTAGGTAGTAGTCGAATTCGCTAGGCTGATTTAGAGAAGACCAGTTAAATGAAAATAAAAATAATAAGACCTTTTTAGTGTCCTTTTAAGCATTTAAAAGCGATAGCAACAGCTAATTCCAAGGATGTTTCCCCATTTGCCTAACCTATGCAGTCTAACAAGTTAAACACAGTACGTTCTGAAATTCCCTTTTTGTACTAAATTTGGCATCCATGATGACTGCAAAAGCTTAGATATAGCCTTGTGAATTCTCATTACTATAAATTAATATTTGTTTTGGAACATAGCGCAAAGCTATAGATCACCGGATCTACCCAACAGCAGGTATTTTTAAAGATGCATTACTTGGCACCAAATTGAATAAGAAAAATAAACACACAGCTGTATAAATGGATACCACGTCCTTATAATGTTATAAAAGTTCAGTAATGGCTTTGTAATCCCTGCAAATATGGCATTATTTCAAATTTCGCGTGTATTTCATTTCTAAGTCCTCAAAACATTTTAATGGATTTAAAATCCTCTAATCCTTTTATTAAACTGTATTAAAATTAAACTTGTTCTAGAAAGGTATAGTTTTATGTTATTGTTATTTAGATTTAATATTAAAGCTACTTGTTCCAGCAGATAATGATGGTGATAAATCTGAAAATGAAATATTGTTACGAATTTTGTATTAATAAAAAATAAAAGTAAAATAAAGTTAATAAATAATATTAATAAAAGCAATAGTAAATAATTAATAAAGGTAAATAATTGTAGTGAAATTATACGTGAAAGCGTAGCATCTTTTGCATGACGTAACATGAAATGTCTAAAGTGGTGAAACTCTTCCGTAAAAATAAGATTACAGGAGCAAGTCTATTTCCACTACTTGAGATTGAAAACGCAACCAAGAAGGAGTGGCTCTAAAATTATTCAAATTTCAGGGTAGACGCAGATCATCGACTTATGGTAATGATGTGAAATGCGCAGCTCTCCAGTTAGCGTTGAAGACAACATAAAGGACCGAACCTGCAGAATGTTCAAATTTGTTGTTGTGTAATAGCACAGAACGCCAGGCTGTCATCAACGGAGGCAATTCCACAGACAGATGAATTTACGAGGGGCGTGGTGATCGGACTGGGAAGGGCAGGTTGGTCCTTACGGCAAATCTCGGCTGACACACACCTGGATGCGTTCACAGTGCACCGACTGTGGCGACGATGGCTGGAGCAAGGAAATGTGGCATGTTCGAAGGGTGCCGGTTGACATCAGCCCCCGTGGATCGACGCATTCGGCGACAAGCGGTGGTGCACCCGCAAGCCACATCTACCTCCAGTCTGCAGGATGTTCAAGATACCCTGGATGTTCCCATACCGTCTAGAACCATTTGCCGCCGAATGGTGGCTAGCGGTCTGCACTCGTGGCGTCAATTAAGAAGACTGTCATTGACCTACATCATAGACGCCAACGTCTGCTATGGTAATAGGTTCGAGCGATGTGGACGACGGAATGACACGGGATCGTATTTTCAGATGAGTCATGCTTCTGGTTCCCTTATGATAGTCGCCGCTTACAAATGTGGCGTCGATGTGGAGACAGGTCCAGTCCGACAGCAACTGTGTTACCCCATCCGGCCAGCGTGCTCTGCAAGGTGTAAAGATGCTTCCCTCGCCATAGTTCTCTCCTGACCTCTCACCAAATCGAACACATTTGGTATGTGATTTGACACCATTTGCAGAATCTTCCACTGCTGTGCTCAAAAGACGAACTGTGACAAATGGTTGAAAGGGAATGGAGAGCCATTCTTCAGGACGCCATCTGTACTCTGACTAACTCTGTACCTAGGCGTGTTGCTTGATGTCCAAGGTGATCCTTACTGAGCCGACACTGTTCTCTCTCTGTATTATGCATATCATTTCGAAATAAAGATCACTTATCGTTCGTTGTTGTCTTTCTCTGTCTGCCGAGTTTCGTCACTTTCCGGCCCCACCATCTTGGTGTTGCATTTTCAATGTCGGATAGTGCACCATTGACTTAAATGGCTATCTAGCTAAATTGCCGAGATATCGCTAAACTAACGATACTTTTGGCGACTAATTTTTTGTTACCGAATTTGGCAAGAAATTGCCCAAAGTCGCCAAACTTAGCAATCCTTAGGTGACACTTAAGTCCTGTCCCTGTAAAATGAATAAATGTAATTATTTCTATATGTAACTGTAAGTGTATTTGGCTCTTATATGTAACTTTAAGTGTATATGCTTTCGAGTAATTTCTAGAAATGGATGGCAATAGAGATTTGTCGGTGGCCGTTAGCAAACGATATGAGATTTGATTGAGTTTCGATATAAGACTTGAGACTTGATTTTCTAGTTCAAAGCGGACTTCGGAACATTGAGAGATCGTGCGAGCTTCGCTCTTTAGATGCGCTTTGCAATGTGTCGTGTTCAACGTTCTTAGTATTTTGAAATGATAACTCCTGATTGTGCTCTGTCTTGCTGAGAAGAATGAACAGGTACTTTCGTGGAACGTTCAGAACTGTAAAATTTTTTTTGGAGAAGAATAAATTTTATCAAGATATCATCGGTTCTGAGTGCATTCAATCCATTACTAATACCTACGCACGCAACAATATTTCTATATGATTCCATGTTAATTTTCATATTTTTCAATTTTTGTTTTGCTGTGAGTAAATGTTTAATGCGATTTATTGGTGCAGATGCTTTCAAAACTGAAAACGTCAATCATAAAGTGTACGTCCACAACTAGAACTTTTAAAACTGGTGTAAAAAATCGTCAGTGCTAAGCATTATAGCATTCATATAAGCCAGAAATTTATGATAATCCAAAAATGGTCCTTTACAAGATAACCTTAAAAACCTTAATCAAGATATTTTTAAGAAAATGCTATACAATGTACAAGGAATTTAATTAAAAAGACATTTTCATCGATTTAAAAATTTTTCTTTTAAGAATTGAATATTTTTATTAATTAAATAGAACTAGAATTAAATATATGTATTTATACTTGCCGTAACTGCAGCCCGCTAGCCACATGCACAATTCAACCCCTTGAATGTGGCTTTTGTGGTAACAAAGATCAGTTTTTAGCATACAACTTGAAATAGAATTTGTGTTAACGTAGATTGGGGCTCGCTCATGGACTTCAAAGCAAATACCTCTTGACAAACTTCTACTCATACTTCTCGATGAATGCTTTGAGTGATGGCATTATTACCTGGTGCGAGTCAAAAGTCTGTGACCACGGTGTCACATGGAGCTCACCTTTTTGACTTTACCACCCGTTAAAGGCATCAGCAACCTCTATCCAGAATTTTGTTTTGACTTTCCTTCCTAATAATTTTTTTTCGCAATTGGATCACTCACTATTGGACATAATACTTGGATCTTGCTAGAAATCTCATGGATGGAGGGGCCGAATCGGCGAGCATCGATAATCATACCACTTTCAATTTCACTCAACTCTCAATAAATAACGGTAACCCACAAGACGTTACAAAAACGCCCCTTTAGGCGTAACGTAAAATCTGAAAGCTTTAAGATTTTTTTTTATATGATTGGACTTTGACGAATCATTGCTCTTGTTCATCTCTTTCGACAAAATAAAACGACTGCCAGTGAGCGTCAGTCCGCCTATTGCTGCTGTTCGAGAACAACCCTCGCTGTAATTCTGAATTTTTGCATAATTTTGTGCCTTCTGTGTGTATATTTTGGATGAAGTGGCCGAATCGGTGAGCATCGATAATCACACCACTTTTATTTTCCCTCAACTCTCATAGTATGTCCATTTCGATAGATTAAATTAATATAAATTTTTGCCGATTGTGATGATTTCTAGATGGTAACGACATGCATTGATGACATATGAGCCATTTTCTTTCATTTAAGGTGGTATCCATTCAAAATTAATCTAATATATCTCGAAACCTATATCCAGAGATTTTGCAAGTGTCTTTCTCTTACACAAATGACAATAAATGTCTTTGACAGTAAGTAGCACATTCTAAATGCGCGTAAGCACAACAGAAAAATGTGTCGACCTGTGATTTGAGTTCAAGACGCTCTCATTCTTTCATCCAAACATTATCAAAAAACGTCTTGAGAGTTTAATACAATATCGTCTTGTCCAACTTTTGCTTTCATTATTCCCTTTTCTTCTGTTTCATTCCTTATGAAAAAATGTTTCTTTTTAAATTTGAAAATATGAGTTAAACAGGAAAAACTAATTTTTTATCACTTATTATTGTCCGTCTTTGGAGATGTATTTATGGTTTTCCAGCCAGAATTTTCCTTTAAGGAGAGTGACAGATGAACTTGTAGAGCAATTAGTTTATTTCTTTATGCTGGTGAAGTGAAAAATGAGCAATACCCTCGTTGGAACTCGAACCTGGACCTCTCGAATATGCGCCGAGTGTGCTACGGTTACACCACGAATGCATGCAGAATGGAGGGAGAAAATACCTTATATACCCCACCTTTTAAAGGGTGACTGAGGATTAGGTGACCCGGTCCCCAAATCCTGGTGGTGAAGAATCATCATCCATCACCTTTTAATTCGCCGCCACTGCAGAAACATTGTTTTTTACTTTTTATTTTTATTTCTTTATTACTTTAATGCGAGAGACGCGAAAAAGGAGCAATGTCCTCGCTGGAACTCGAAGCTGGGCCTCTCGAAATACGCGCCGAGTGTGCTACCGTTACATCACGAAGACGTGCAGAAAGGAGAAAGAAAATACCTTATAAAGTGAAACATTTTATTTTTTACATAATTTTGATACTTATCAAACTATTACAAGCTTGGCAAAATGACTCCGAAATCTAAATCTCATATATCTTATTTTAAATTTCTCGCTGATTTACAATTTTTCCGTCTTTCTTAGTTGAGTGCTTTGGATATCAACTAGTTTTTGAAATATGCACAAGATCTCGTATCTCATTACTCGCGACAAAAACTAATTTAGCATCTTTGAAACTCAGCCACGAATACTGATAACATAACTAAACTTCATCCATAATTCCATTTGCAAAGAAATTGTACTACTTTGTAAATGGAATTTAACGCTTACTTTAGTCGCAAACCATGTGAAGGCTGTCTTCAAGGGTGAGAGACCTGCATGGAGACTTTTCTCAGGAAATTTCCCTCGTATTTACTTTACGCATGGGGAGGATCACGAAAATACCCTACAGCCAGCTTGCTCGCCTGAATTCGAACCTCTGTCAAATTGCTAGCAACCGAAGATTTTATCTAGCTGCCCGCAAACTGGCCTAAATTCATTGCCTACAAGAAGATTAATAAAGATGTTAAACCTTTCAATAGGATTAAAGAATGAAGGAAATTTGCAATGCTTCTTTGATTTATGACGCATTAACACACATATCATTATAATAATATAAAACACAGTTTTCAAAGATTTATGCGTCGAATAGAGGCCAAACTAAAAAAAATCCATTTTAAGTTCACTACCAACTGAACTACACGAAGATGTCAACTAGCTCACTAATTTCTCTTAACTGTAAGGGACACGCCATTTGATATTTTTAGTTAGCAATAATGTAATAATAATGTAAGCAGAAGTGTCGTAGTCACAATTTTGAAGCAACATGTAAATAAATAATAGCCAAAAATGATAAGACTCTCAGTATAACCATTCAAGTAACTAGAGTGAGCTAAAAGAAAATTTTCTCTTGAATGGAATTCATTAATTTATCAAATAATGCATTTTATAATTTTCAGTACTGATTAGAAGAATCCTAAATTGTAAAAATCTTGAGATTAAAAAAAAGCATTCCAGGAGAAACTGTATTTCAACATCTATTTCAATGTATGGTTTTCTCATTACAGAAGAACATTGAAAGTACCTGAAAGACTAATGTATGAGCGATTAAATGTAGAATGTTTTGAAATCAAAAAAGCAGAAAAGAAAATAACATGATACATGTTCTAAATCAGCAGTTTCAGATGAAAAGTCTAACAGACACAGCCTAATTTAGCTGTAGCTGTGTACTACCTTGAACAGAATCATTTATCTAAATGTGCTGAAATATCATTCAATGATAGCGATATAATATCTTTAAGTAAATTATGATAGTTATACATTAATTTTAAATTACTATTTAATTTTTGTATGTTATTTAGTTTTTTTTAATACGAATGTGTTAAATTCAGTGGTAAGGTAATTAGATTTTCAGGTATTCAAATTTTACATATTTGTAATTTCTTATAGCACACCTTAAATTAATTTTTCTTAATAGTATTTTGAATAAATCTGGATATTTTTTAGAGGATAACAGTATTAACATTCTTATTTTAGTCTCTAATGCAGAAAAATCTACAAAAGATTATGTACTCTGTTTCTATAGTTCTTAACTAATAAGTGGACTGCATAATAAAGAGCACTAATAACTTTATTAACGGTAATCACTACATTCAGGGACTACTATTTGTTGCCTTAGACGAAACCAGTCGCCAAACGAAAGTTTCTTTCTCTCTAAAATAGGTGGCTCTGTATTCAAACGTAACAGAGCAAAAGATTAACAGGTGTAGTTAAAAGGATTTCTCAACAGACGAATGTGTAATAAATAGAAAGATTACGTATTTTATTCATCATTTAATGATGAAAATGTGTAGAGCCTTACAAATTAGGATATGTTGCAAATTATATCAAACAGACATTGTTAGAAAATAAAGAAAAAACGTTATTAGGAAAAATTTGCAACGTTTTTAAATCATTATTTCATTACCTGATATGCTATGCGCAATCATAATTTAAAAGGTATTAATAACTTTCCGCGATTACAGTGAGAACTGTTGTTAGTGTTATAGCAGATAATATAATGGACAAATATAAATGAAGGCGAAATAACTTAAAATAAAGCAATACCTGATATTATACTGTTTTCACTATAATAATAAATTTTTGCAAAATTCTGTTAACAGATTTTTATGTAATGTTTGAAAATCATCTATCATTGGATATACGCTTGCAAGTTTTACATATGAAACTTAATTACTTCTAAATTAAACATTACAGTTTGTATGTAAATTTTTTAAGACTTCAAATATAATTGTTGCACTTGAAACTTCAGATTTTTAAGAAGCTTATATTTTAGGTTTATCGTTCGATACTACCTGTTCTCATTTTTGTGATTCATATTATAAAGTTTAGAACTTTAAGAAACCATACGTTATAACAAAACTTTAGATAGGTTGACATCGAACTATCGCTGATTCTAAAATAACAACTAAGCTTTGAGAAAAGTAGAAAAGACACTTTATTTAAAACTGAAGAACAGATGGCACTCCTCGTGTTTACAACTCAGCCAGCACTTATGACGATGTACTTGAAGTAACAATCAAATATAAAACTTTAATTGGATTAAACTAGTAATTAATGGCTACACAAATCAATTTAACCTGAAGTTGGCTCGAAACCTAGCCGGGGTGGATATCCAAAATATCAGCAGTTACAATGCAACGCCTAAGTCATATCTTATCTGAGCTAACAGCAACTTAGTAACGTGGCCTTGATAGGCAGAACACGTTCTGCCTCAAAATTTAAAAACCTCAGTTCAAATATTCGCGGACTAATTTGCATTCTGGCGTGGAAACGGAAAGAAGAAGTGACAGTAAAGGTCTAACTCATAACAACTGGTTAATTAAAATAATAAAAACCCTACAGCATGACTTGCAAATTTAGATACTAGAATGAAAGAAAGCAGAACTTCTAATGTTAGAATAACAGTTAAAGCTGCAACAGTTTGTTAGTTAGCTAGCAAAGTAGCACTGTTGAATATTTCTCATAGCATGGAGTAGTTACGTTTACTAACATGCCTAGAAACGTAGGCTTGTCGAACACATATGCCGAGCTAGAAAGTAAGTGAAACATCTTGAGTTTTCTTGTCGAGGTAACTTTTGAGTTTTTTGTTGATTAAACTCCGTGAGAATAAAGGAAAACCTCTTATTTCTTTCAGATGAGTGTTGTTTTAAGTTGTTGGTGCTTTAATTAGTTTTGGATTCAAAAATATTATGGCAAATATAGCTGATGTTTTACCCACTTTTTTAATTGCAGTCGCAGGTGGTAGCACTTCATAAGTATGCTGCTAAACTTTCTGTGTGTTGTTCGATTGCAATTATTGATTTATGAACTGTGCTTTCAGTGTTTATTGGAAACTCTTGTGTTTTAAGTACATTCGAAACCGTAATTACTAAATTAATTATATGATAATTTGCCCTAGCAAGTTAAAATTTAGGTAAAGGGTAGACTTAACAACCATTATGTAATTCTGTTTGATTTTTGCATGATTTATTATGTTTTGTATGTTAAAACCCCTTTTTACGTTTGCAAGATGCTATGTAGCTCCCAAATTTTAAATCAATTCCTGAAAATTTTAAAAGTTAAAATGGAATTTAAAAAAGTAAATGCGGAAAAAACATATGTATTCCCATCATTCACAGAAATCAACCAGTTATGCTAAACAGGAAACTGACTCAGTTTTCTGTTGATACTTTGTGCTGAGCCAAGGTTTACTCTTTGTGGACAAAAGAAAAGTATTGTACGTTTTCAATTAGTGATCATGAGTGATGAAAGAAGCCGCCAACCAAGGTAGCCAGCAACTAAAGACAAACAGAACTTCTTATTTTTCAACAATCGCTCTTTTTTTCCCCCTAAACTGCGCCCATGCTTCATTGTTTCTGTAAAGCAGCACTATTTTAGCTTCCGTTTCGGAAGATCTTATTTTAGAAAGACTCAACCGAGCTGTTTTTCCTCGAAAAGACACGCTGCGCGAAGTCAAAACAATTGGTAGCAGCTGCGGGCCGACAATAAAACATAAAATTAGCCTAGATTTTTTTGAGGGAAAGGGAAAAAAATAAGTGCAGAAGGTAGGAAGTGGAAAGATTAAAAAAATATTCATAGATTCTTCGAGACTTAAATAGAATATTTCTTTTACGAATACGATGTGTATGTTTTTTATATTACATCATATTTCTATATAGAGGAAGACAAACACCGTTGCAGGTAATGCCCTTTATCATTGTAAAGGTTCATTACGATTACAGTTATTTCAGCTTCTGATTGTAGAAATATAAAACAAGAAGATTCAGAATTAGAGCATTATAACCTAATCTTTTTAGAGCGTGATTTCATATAAATCAACGACCTCTTTTATTTTAGAAAATTAGTTTTCTAAATTGCATTTAACATCAACGAACATGAAAAGTATAGCAAAACGTATTAGATGGTCAAATTTCTGAAATGAATGATTTATTTTCAGTTAAAACAATCCACACTTACAGGTACGAGATGTATATAAAACAATACGCCACGAAATAAGTAATTTTTGATAATTAAATTGGTGAGAAGAATTTTATTTTTTTAAAAACAATAATGTATTTCTCTAGAGCGAGTTGCCTGTCTTCTTCAATATTTCGATTGAAGTTATTAGAACAGTATAGAAGAGTTCAATCAATTATGTAATACAAATGGTATTCAGTTTGACAACGATGTTAATTTAGCCCGATTAGGAAGATGCTTGTAAACCCTAAGTGTATTCTTTCTGAGCAGCTTAATTATTGCTTTTAAAAGAAAAAAATTACAGAACAAATGCAGGATGCTCACAAGCTTTTATGGCAGTTAATTGGCTTTGAAACGTTTATACAACTTTATAAGGATCAACTGGCTGTACATTGTATGTGCACTCTTAAATCACTCTTGTCTCATCAAATCAATTCTGCCTCATGAGCAGTGAAAGCAAGTTCAGGGGAAAAAGTTCGTACTGCCGCCAGTTGTTACCATCGGATAGATGGGGCCTGCGAACTGAGTTATCATGTCGCTGCTAGAGGACCAGTCTTCGCGCAGTTAGCTTCCTTACTAAACACCCTTTTCCTAAACCTATTCCATGAAACTGGCATCTCGTATTATAAATTCAGCCTAAAACAAAATTACAAGCGGCTATATAATGTTTTACAACGCTTATACGACTATGAAATAGTTTCATTTTCTTTTGTTGCTATTTATTTTCAAAATAAGAGCATTTGAGAAAGGTGTGGTGCGGCTAAAAGCAAATCATTTCTTTGAAGGAAAAATTGGTTTTAAAATTGAAGTAACAAAAATTTTTACTTTTCTGTACTGTCTTTGTGTCTCTTTCGCTGATTCCCACCTCGAATCAAATTTTTTGTTTCATCTACTATTTTAACAAAATGCTTGATAGTGGGAACACATATTTCTCATTCCATATTTAATGCATATTTTTATTTGTATATATCATATTAATGTAGCAGGATTATCAAACATCAAACGAATGAAAGAAGCTATTTAATATTTAGACTAACATTTAAATGCTTTATATCAGTCAGAAATTTAACTTACGTTACCTTTTCAACAAACTGATTACATGATACTAACAAGTATAAAATTGAACAGAATCTAAATTAGCTAAATACATGCATTTAAGTTTCACCATGATAAAACGATCTTTAATGATTTGCAAAAAGCATTGATATTTAAATTTAAGAATTGTGCACTCTGTTAAGAATCAAATTTACTCAGTGCTTGATATTCTACATATTATGTAATGAAATAAATATTATACTTTTAACTCCTTAGGACAGTTACTTTATATAAAATTAAAATAATTAATTATTAATTTTGCTGACAGTTTTATATTACTAGTCTTAGTGACTGTTACAAGGGATGATCTTTCAGATGTCAAAAGTAAACACAAATTTATCTCTTAAATCATAATGAATAACAAAATACAAATCATCCAACAAATCCAACAAAACGTTTACAGATAAATATGCAGTAAAATAACTGATGTTTTTTAAATGCAATGGAATGTTTTCTAAAATATAAATACTTTATTTTAAGTATTTGCTTTCTGTAGTGTTTGTAGCTTTCGTTTTAAACAGGGTTTTCTATAGTTCTAATTTTTTTACAACAGTAATTCTTCAGTAAAATGTTTACGCACACCCACAAAATTTGTTTGACACAATATTCAGCAGTATATCAATTGAATTAAATAATTCTAGACTATTTATAATAGAATGCAAGAGTCACCGCAAAATTTCTTTGATACTGAACTTCTAAAACTTCACTTTCGCATTTCTCAGAATGAAGTTTTTGAACTACTGTATAACAACGCACAATAATA
Source organism: Stegodyphus mimosarum (assembly GCA_000611955.2). Classification (NCBI taxonomy): domain Eukaryota; kingdom Metazoa; phylum Arthropoda; class Arachnida; order Araneae; family Eresidae; genus Stegodyphus; species Stegodyphus mimosarum. The sequence continues at coordinate 1,275,554 of KK119134.1, forward strand.
TTTACAATATCTGGGTGAGAATAATTTAAATATTCTCTATCCATGCTTGAAACTAAGCGATATGCATCTTCGCATATCAGTACTTTATCAACTGAAAACTGCTTCTGTTTTTTCACATGGCATAAACACGATGTCCTGAAAGTTATATTAAGACTGGTTTTACACTTTCGATGCCTAACATATACTCATTAATTACATAAATATTCAGGTAATTAATTATTTCATCTTCTTTTTTGCATGAAGGCGCAGCACTAAACTGCTCAATAGTAATTTAACAAAAGTTGCAAATCTCAATGAAAAAGTGTTTTGTAATTTGTGTTTGTACTCAGATGTATTTAAGCTTATATTTCTGGAGTTCCTGAACGTCACATTGCTCCTCTATACGAGTGGAGTACTTATATCGGCCTTCGAAAATCCCAAGACACGAGTTTAAAGAAAAAGTTTATTTTAAACCTTCTTTTGAGTTTGCATCATTCCCTAGAATTTAAAGTGGGACGATATGCAGTCTGACTGCTTTTAAGGTTCCAGGAATTCAAGTATTGGCCTCACTAAGACATGATATTGCGATCCGGATAAAAATCTATACTTTTCGAAATTCTTCTAAGAAATCAGTTTGTGTTTTACTACAGAGAAAATATTTCATTTTCAGTTCTTCGGTACAATACTGCTTCATTTTCAACAAAGTATGAGTTGTGTGAGTAAGACTATGATGAGTTTCTTTTGTAAAATTCCCTGTAGTGCATGCATCCCAGACTTTTCTAAACATCCAGCCAATTCAAAGATTTACTTGGGAACTTCCCATTTTCATCGTCAAGAAAATTAATTAATGGATTCATGTTTTAATTTCTTAGTCGTATTCCTTTATGGGGACTTTTCATAATATCCTTTGCATTCAGGAACAACACAACGGGAAGGCATAATCATGATAGCATGAAAATATGTAGAAACGAAAATCTATCATTAAGCAATTAACTTGAAAAATCAATGAATAATGCAGAAATGTTATAAAACTAACAAAAATCTATGGATTTAACAAAAGCGTGTGAAGTATGTCTAACAATGTTAAGAGACAGGAAGCTACTGATATGTGGGGTGAGAAAAAAATGCGGAGAAAGTTTCGGGGAGTGTGCGTCTGTAAGTTACTGATGAGGGTCTCTTAACTGTGATGTCACAAGCTAGTTTCGATTCAGAGCGCAGCCCTTAGCTATCTCGATGGTGACACACTAAACAGCGAAAATGCAAGGTCCCATTCTTTCTTTCAAAATGGCTATAGCTCGTGGTTGTATTTTAGCCTATCCTAGTCATACTGGTATGTTAAACTGCCTTCTATTCTGCTTGGGGTCGACCAATGGAAAAGTGGCTGAAACAACAAAACAGTGGTTGTTCGTCTCAGATTCTGCTTCCTATAGGCTGATCTTGTAATTCCGGTACACTATATCTAGTTTTTTCCATACTCAGAAAGTCCACCAGGAAAGTATTGCTTTTAATAAAAACAACTGTTCAATGTTCTCCCTTAATTAAGAAAACCATTCTAATACCGATCGGCACAACAAGGTTACACAGATCAATCAGCTTTTATTTTATCTTGACCTGCTCTTCTGTGTAAGGTTGCTTTTAGTTTTTCGCAAGAGACTTCGTAAGTGGTATTCGTACAAAATAAATTTCTTTTCTTCTGTATGATTATGTTCTTTATTTAAAATGTTATGTGCTTAAATGTTTTCTGGCCTAAGGATATTGTCATTTAATAACAAAATACATTGCAAATAAAATAAGTATCAGATAAGATAAGTGTTACTGATTTGTCTAGAACAAGAACAGCCTAGACCAGTGGAGCAGAGTTGGGCCTAGGTTCCTGTTAATGGACGACATATTCGCCCGAATAAGGCTTAGCTGGTCGACGATTACATAAAAAAGTAAGGGCATTCGCTGCATGGACTGGGCAACCAGATCACCTGACCTTAACCCGATACAGCGTGTCTGGGATGCTCTTGGGAGAGCAATTTCATCTTGTCATCTCCATCCGAGAACAATCCTGGAGCTGAAACCTGCACTGGGATCGACTGCTACAGCGACTCTTCAATTGCCTTCTGTCCAGTATGCTGTCACACTGCCCAAACAGTCTTCCTGTGAGAGGGGACCATGCCACATATTCAGACTCATTTTCAGTTCAAAATAGCGAGGTGGATTTTGGACACCCCTACATTAGGAGCTTTATTGATACTCATACGTACAAACAACGACTTTTGAACTGCACATTTCTTGCTCTGTTATAAACGCATATTCACACCAAATTTTACTAAACTAATTAGTAACTGTTTATTAGTTTTTCAGAAATTCGATATAACGTGAAAATTCTCTTAATTTGGCACACGAGTGTAGAGTAAACTTCTGAAATACAAATAATACACCATATTTTAACTACTAGTAACTATTATATTATTCTCACTTGATTGATTTGATTACGTGTACAATGACAACTATTCAGTGCGCGCATAGTATGTAAGATTTTATGTTAATCAGTTATATTATTTTGACCATACTTCTGTTTTCGTCAGCTTCCAACAGGATGTTAATGGATTAATGTATTTAAGCTTAGAGTTCTGGAGTCCGTGAATGTCACATTGCTTCTCTATACAAGTGGAGTACTTATATCGGCTTTCGAAAATCCTAAGGTACGAGTTTAAAGAAAAAGTTTATTTTAAACCTTCTTTTGAGTTTGTATCGTTCCATAGAATTTAAGGTCTGACTGCTTTTAAGGTTCCAGGAATTAACAGTTAAAGTAGTGTAGTAATAGTATAAATATAAATAAATGGCTCGCTTAGAAAGAAACAATTACCATAAAAGGAGATAAAGAATATTAACGAGATAACCATCTTTCACTTTATGTTATTTACATTTCAAATGATTATTTTCCAGTGCTGCAAAATAGTTTTTTATTGCTTTGGAATGGTCTCAAGTGTTGTGAAATTATTATTATCTACCGAACACGGACATGATGTACAACGTTTTAATAAGTTTTCGTTCATTAATTATATCGAAATTGCTACGCACTTTAGTTCCTATAATCATTTATCACATTTTTTATATATTTAGTAACTAAACGTTTTATAAATGCAGCTAGGAAATCTTTTAAATTAAAGTCTCACCTGACTATGAGAGTTAATGTTGCGGCAATCCATTGACATAATTTGTCAGAAACTGTGGATATAAAGTTTTTGTTAAAAATATTTTAATAAATTTATTTATCAAAATCGCTTCTATGAATTGAATCTTATGGCGTTAAAAATTTTCCCGAGAAAAGAAATCCCTAATTTCTCTTGTGTAGAAAAATTGTTATTGCGACATACTTTAAGCGTGTTTTTGAGAACGATCCAAGTGGGAATAAAGTAGGGTATCAACAAGAAATATGGCCAAGACGGATAAAACTCAAGAGTGTTTTCACGGAGAGTAAAGAGACTTTAATTAAATAATAAAAATTAAGGCTTTTTAACTTTACAACATTAATTCTTTTTTATTGTTTATTTATAATTATAATTAGGCTTAAACAAAAATAACCATAGCTTCCGTTATAGAGGTATACCAAATGCATGCTCTAGTAGAAAATAAACCGATGATAATCTTCTTACGGTTATTTAACATGCATGTGAAGAGTACCACTACAAGAAACGCTATTATTTGTTTAATTTTCAATTAAAAGATATTTCTTTTAAAAAATTTCATTCAGGTACCAATCGGGAGATTTTTTAACTCTTAAGCCGCTTTTTTTATTGCTATGAGAAGGATTCCTTATTATAAATTGTAAGAAAATCTTCTTACATTATTAAGTTATCTTTGAGAAACGCGTTGATGCAAATACTTGAGTTCTACTTGGTAATGATTAAAATTAATGTTTAAATACCTTTACCATGAGATAAGGAACTCAGATGTTAGTATGAAACTAAGTAATTACAAAATGAGGAATAATTTCATAATATTTATTCTTCCCCAGTTCATGTAATAACATAATTTTATTAGAATTAACAAATGTGCCTCTTTTAAAAGTGTTTTATAATAACTTTTCCAATTCATAAATATCAAGTCTAAATAAGTGACCATACGAATATCGAATACTTTTTACAGAAGCATATGATTATTAAGTTATATACAGAATTCTCAGGATAATAAATATGCATTCAACAAAAAACTGAAAAATAATAAAAAACATGTACTACTGAATCATTATTTTTATCCAAATGGCTTTCAGTTACATGTAGAGTTACATATAGAAGTTCAGTTTCAGAGTAATTTAACGTATGCAATGGAAATAATAAATATTTTTAATTCCTTAACCTCATCTAGAAATTCATTACCGATGCCTTACTCAGCGTACGACACAGATATGAAAGATATTAACAAATGCAAATCGTGCGTGAGTTAAAACCTTGTAGGGAATAAAAGTGGCACAATTAACCCGTATTTCCAAAATAATCATTTGAGATAAAAATTGTAGTGTAATTGATGAACTATAATGCAGTATGAATGACGCCTTGTATTGGATGTTTCTTGAATCCCCTTCAGATCTATCTAAGATCTTTGCTTAAGTTCGTGTGATGCAGCAAATCAATCTCAAAGTATAGTCTGTCTTGTTGTTACAGCAGGTAACTATCAACAGATCAGTGTTTCTTCTCAAATCCATTTGCTTTCCCCTTCCTTTTCCCTTTGTTTGGATATTTTAGTCAGATAACTCATTGACCATCCTTCTTTAATAGCCTAGAAATGCTCTTCTTCAACCTAAGGAGCAGTGGACAGTAACTTAAGACCCAAACTCGAAGAGCGCCAATGTAACTGCTCCAGGGTACTTGGATACTGATTCTTCCATCAGAAAATCCACTACCCCTTTGGTGCGTTCTATTCAAGAACTCGAAGGCATCCTGGGTTATTTGAAATATAGAACTGATCAAAAGAGAAAGGTTTCATCCCATATCGTCATCATCTTCTTGGTCTTTGATAATCCCCATTCGTCTGCCGCAACTTCTCACTTTGTGAATAACTTCTTCTTGCATCAGGTTGAAGCACATGGCGATCAAAGCCATTCCGAAAAGAAGGTAAAGGGAACACATGACAAGTTTTTCTTGCGATCCGCCTTCTGATATCACCGAGTCTCCTGGTACTAAATCACCAAATCCTGTAAGTAAAAACCTTTACTTCAGTTTTTTTATTTAACTTTACATCATTACGAAATACCATATTGGCGCAAATGTAATCTGAACTCTCACATAAAAAGAACCAAATTTTTCAAAATTAAAACACAACCAACTAGGTAAATCTTCGTTTAATATAAAACATAGATTATCTTACAATATTTTTTAAATTTAAGATAAGCTAGTATGGTTTTCAAAATTTAAGTTTTAAGTAAGAAACAATTCACACTGAGCCAATACCTTAAAAGACTCTTACTTTCTTTGATTTAATACTGGGCCCGTACCTTGTAAGGTTTATCCTAATTTTATTAACAGTTATTTTAAGTTACGCACCTTTTCTATCAATTCTAATTTCAGCTTACAATTTCCTACCAGAATGTAATTTCAGAAACGCAGTTAATGCAAATGAGTAAGAGTACGATTTAAGTCGATGTTTCGCCAACTTCGGGAGAGTCTGATTTTCCTGACTAGCGCGCGTTTGCCTTCTACGTTCTCTCTTAGGATACTAAGCTCGGCCATACTTTAGGCCTTTGCTTGGCTTCGCCGATTTAATTAATATTTAGAAGCCAACTGCTTAGAATTCTGATAGCTTCGGCTATACTTTTCAGATAGCTTTAGTTAAACTTAGTTTAGTTTAATTTCATAATTATTTAAGTTCAAGCCCAAGTGAAGGCTTTGCTGTATACTCCGAGATAGGAGTTGATTATAATTAGTCTGAGAAATAAAGGATAGTTAACCCTTCTTAAGTCTTACGTGTTTATTCTCACACTTAAGCGATTATTCGCTTGTTAGTGTTTGTGGGGTTCTAAGATTGAAGATTGGAATTAAAGTAGTAAGACATCACAACCTTAATAAGAATACATTAATTTGTTAATACCAGAACTTCCGAAATTTTACTCAATTATTTCTTAAAATTGCTAACAGATGTCGACAGCCATAATATTAAAATTTCGATTTTTAGAGTATTTGGAAACATTTTAGTGTATGAATGTTAAAGAAAAAGCATACAATTTGATCTTCTATTTAAATAATGTGTAAAACAATATAATTATACGATTTTTACCTATCACAACATTTAGTTTTTCAAAAGGAAAGAAGAATGAATAAATTTCATTGCCAAATTATAATGTTCTCATTATTTCTTTTATTAAAACAATTAATTTTTGACATTAATAACAAACGAAACAAAAGCCGACTGACTGTAAAAAAATTTAGACAAATTTTTCCCTTTTATTAGCTGTAAAATTGAAGTATATTTCCATATATTAAATTTTCAAATTATTTTCATCCGTATTAATAAAAATTTACTATTGATGCTTAAAGCATGAAAGATCCTATGTCATATTTTACGTCCTGAAAAATCCGTACTATATCTTGAAATTGTGATTTAATAAAGAAAATCAAATTAGTTTAAAGCTTCGCATTAAAGAATGCTGATGTCATATCAGAAAACTGATACTGGTAAATTTGCCATCCATAACGGCTGTTGTACTTTAAAAGGTTTTAAAATTTTAATTCTGTAATAATTATTCAAAAACACCTTGTCTTCTAGTAAAGCAGATTTTATTAAATCTTGCCGATTTATTTAAATACATGAATTTGAATTAATTTTTGGTTCTTTGAACGTATTTCAGATTCTTTTGAAACGCACAAAACATTTCTAAGGCCTAAAGCCAATCTAAGCTGAATTTTGCCTATTTAATTTTTTTCAGATTTAATTGATAACAGTATCAATGCTAGTTAAGTATATGTTTTCGTAGTTTAGTTTATTGTAGAAAAATACGTTTATTTTTATACGCTTTTTGTGTTTGTGAATATGCAGAAGCTTGAAAGAACTGAAAGTGAATTATTACAATTTTAAGCAGCAAGTTTTTTTAAGAGAAAGCGAATTCTGTATTTAAATGTAATTATTTCAGGAATAAAAAATGCATAGGATAACTAACTGGTATTACTTCCATTTCTTTAAAAAAGAAAAGAGAAAAAAAGAAGAGACTTCTTGCGACACGAATTAGTTACTTCTTTTCCAAAGTATCCTTTCACTAAGAAATCTTTAAATAAAGTTATAGGACTTAAAATTAATATATTAATAACATGCCCATTTACATTAAGGCTTTAATGCAAGTAAAAATCTTTGATATATTACAAAAAGATACGCAGTAAATATTGAACTGATACCTTATATTTTATAAACACTCTTATATTTTATAAACTGATACCTTATATTTTATAAACACTCTTATATTTTATAGACTGATACCTTATATTTTATATACACTTTATAAACACTTATATTTTACAGACATTCGTAAGTAAATACACTCATGCCCTAAATTAAGGATAATGCAAAATCAGGCAAAGGAAGAGTTAGCAAAACAAATTTGACTTATTTGTAAAGCTTATTTATTAAACAAAAGTTAAAGAGCAAAAAAAAAAAGATGCTATATGTTTGATATTATTAAAAAAATTAGCGATTTTTTCTCCCTGGAGCAAATTACAAAAAAAACTATTTACAAAAAACCAATATTACATGGTTGGTATGATTGTTATGTCTCCCAGACGATGAAATACAGTCTGTACAACACCTAGGCATGCTGAGTATCAAATTATTGATCTGATCTTGGGGGATATTACACCACTCAAAAAGCAATGCTCTCCGAAGTTCCGGTAGACATGTAGGAGGAGGTTGACGGGCTGCAACTCGTCGTCTAAGCATGTCCCACATGTGCTCTACTGGATTCAAGTCCGGTGAGAATGCTGGCCAGTCCATACGGGTGATATCCTCCGATTGAAGGCATTCGCTTACGATGTTTGCGCGGTTATGACGGGCGTTGTCATCCATAAACACAAATTGTGCGCCCATGGCACCCCGAAACAAACGTACATCATGTTCCAGAAAGACGTCCCGATAGATTTGGCTTCTCATGATTCCAATTTGAACATGCAGGTCAGTTCTGCAACCCAGAATAATTCCACCCCAAACGAGCACTCCTGCACCACCGTAACGGTGTCGTTCAATGATGTTTTCTTGGTGGTAACGGGTACCTGGAGCTCTCCATATGAAAGTCCGGTGAGAATCAGACTGCAAGCTAAACCTGGATTCGTCGGAAAACATCACACAAGCCCACTGTTGCGGTGTCCACAATGCATGCTCTCTACTCCAGGCTAACCGCAGGCGACAGTGAGTTGCAGTAAGTAAAACGTATCTGACAGGTCTACGAGCATATAGACCAATCTGCCCTAAGCGTCTCTACACGGTCTGCCTTGAAATTGTAGTACCAATGGCTGAGGAGAGCTGACGAGACAGGTCTGAGGCTGTGCTACGCTTATTTCTTTTAGCAGTAACTGCCAAATACCGGTCCTCATTCGGCGTTGTAACTCTGGGGCGACCTGTGCTGTAACGTCTACTCACATTACCATCACCTTGGAATAGTTGCCAAAGCCTGGAGATGACACTCTTGGCAATTCCAAGTTCGTCTGATACTTACAGTTGGGTACGCCCACATTCCAGACGGCCGATTATTCTACCACGTAAAAAATCATCCAAATGCGTCCTTTGTATCATAACTATTCGGTTATTGCACTGAAATGCTTATAAAGCGCCTGCGAACAATTTTACTTCTTTGCCTGTATTCCTTATATATCACTCTCTTACACTCTCGTCATTGTGACGTACCATCGGTGTCATCTGGTTGCTTACAATTTTACTTCTTTGCCTGTATTCCTTATATATCACTCTCTTACACTCTCGTCATTGTGACGTACCATCGGTGTCATCTGGTTGCTTCCTGAAATTTGCATATGATTCTTGAAGATGTGTGTAGTGATTTTACAGGTGATATATTTATTTTAGAGTTCGATTTCGTGTGATTCCGAATTATCCTTAATTTATGGACATGAGTGTAAAAGTAAAATTACTGCAAATATTAAAACGTTTTAATCTATCGCTGCAAAATCTGATGATGCCTCTCACGTTGACGTTGACAGCTTGCGTTCCAACATTGTTAGTGCCGTATTTTTTTTCTTTTAAGAGGACTTTTTTCCTCCAGTTTTCATTTCAGTATTAACTGTTACTTTGCATTCTTTTTCTTTTCATAGTGAACTTTGCGACAGCAAATCCAGCTTTTGATCAAATGAGTAATATATTTAGACGCTCTTTCAAAATTCAGCTCCTACGTACAAGTTTCATTAATTTTTGAATGCATTTAATGTTTCCACTTTTCTTACTATGAAGTGTCAAAATTATTATTTTATTAACATTTTTATTAGTCAAAATTCTATATTTATGTCAGTTCCCTATTTGATATTGCTCTGGAATTTGCTTTAATTATATGTAAATATCAGTAATTTTAAATTCAAATTTCAAAGTTGACTGAACTTATGATGAACTTAATTTGGCTTATAGTCACACGTATTATATTAACACTTTTTAACACTTGTATATTAACACTTATTATATTAACACTTTTTTATATATATAATTACAGAAGTTTACATTTCCAAATTATCAGGAATTCCTATTAATTTTCGATCAAACTGCTTTCAAATAAGTCAACAGTGCACGGTAAGTTTTGAAGCTTTTCTACTTCTGGTGGTACCTTTGAAGATTTTCTACCTCATACTTTAAATATTTCTTATTTCCAATAAATTGTTTTCATACATCTCCAAAGCTAAAAATCTATGTTACATAGCTTTGAACTGGCACTGAGTTATTAATTAACCTATTCAAAAATAAATCAGTTCACCTCTTTGTGCTTACCTATGGTGCTAAGAGTAACAAAACAAAAGTAAGAGCCATCCAGAAAGCCCCAGCCTTCCCAAAGCGAAAAAAGAACTGCTCCTCCGGATATATAGCCAACCAAAATGACCATGCAAAGAGTAATTGGGACAGAGACTCTTGTTTTGCCGCTGTACTCATCTTCCCGGTAAAGATCTTCCGGTATTGGCTCGATACGCACCTGAAATAAAATCATTTTATTAATACTAATAGCATTTCCTTTTCAATGTATAGACAGAATGTTTTATGAAACTAAAACGATATAGTGAAAGCTTAATAATGGTTTATTGTTACAGGGTGGTTATACAGTTAAAGTGACTCTCTTCAGACTCCTGTATAACCAGTTCTGCCAATCGGATTTTGATGAAACGTGGTATATACTTATATGAATTACGGGGAAAATATTTCTGAAATAAAAAAATAGTTCAAATTTTGACCACGAGATGGCAATTTTCAAAATTTCCTCATGCAAATTAATCAAAACCTATAAACAGACTTGCAGTCAGAGTCCGAAAATCCTTCTGCGTGTGTTTGTCATCGTTAATCATGCCCTTACAGAAAAAAGATCGAGCTTTACTGGTAAAACTGTTTTATCAGAACGGTAGCAATAGCTTAGCTGCATTGGGTGAATATCGTCGTTTAAAGGGTTTGCGAAAAGTGCCCCTGTCGAAGAATGGTTTGAAGAAGACGATTATGAAATTCTGAAGTGACTGGAGATTTGGATGTGCTGGCAGGAAGAGGGCGGAGACCGGGTGCGTATGAAACTGTCGAAGGAGTCGCTACTGCTGTGGTTGAAAGAGCTTCCAGTTCCCGCTATTCTTCAGCAAGTGCTCGATCAGTGTCACGTGAGTTGGCGATCCTTGGTGTACAGTACGAAAAATTCTTCGATCCATTTGTAAATGGTATCCACTTGGTGCAAATACTGCAACCTCAAAACCACCAAACAAGCTTTGAATTTGCTTGCCCATTTTTGGCGAGAATGGATGCCGATGACACATGGCCTTGGAAAATTTTATGGTCAGATTAGGGACACTTTTCGTTAGATGGAGCTGTAAATAATCAAAATTACTGCATATGGGGTGCTTCACCTCCTAATGTCCTGCACCAACAACCACTGCATTCTGATCATGTAACTTCATGGTGTGCATTTACTGCCGATTTTAATCTCGGACTGTTTTTCTTTGAAACTCTTACTCCTGAAGGTCCAAACACGTGCTCTGTCACGAGTGCATAGTACAGCGAACTCCTTTGACAGCAAGTCATTTCTGCTTTACGGGAACGGCAATGTTTGTAGACCACTGTCTTCATGCAAGATGAAGCAACTCCCCACACTAGACGCCAAGTCAAAGAACTTCTTCTTGTTAATTTTGGCGAAAATCGTGTAATATCCAGAGTTTTTCCGGATGCATGGCCTAAGTTCCTGTGATCCGATTTAAATCGCTGTGATTTCTGGCTTTCTTAAAGACCGTGTTTACGGATGATTAATTAGGACTTTACCTGAGTTGAAAGCCAGCATTACACGCCATCTTGCTGAAATCCCTAGAGTTACTTCGCGTTACCATTGAACACGCTATAATGTGCTTTCAACACGTAATTGAAGTCAATGGAACACATGTTGAACATTGTGTAATTGAATAAATTTTAATGAGGCTGACAGATTTTTGTCCTTCTTTAGGCGCCACAATTTCCCCTGGAGGTCAAAATTTGAACTGTTTTTATTGCAGAAATCGTTTTCCCATGGTCCATATAACATATATACCAAAGTTCATCAAAATTCAATAAGTAGAACAGGTTCTAGAGGGGTTTTAATAGAGTTACTTTAATCATAACCACCCTGTACACGTATTATCCCATCGAACGTGAAAAGGGTCGTCAAACAGCGCGATTTTAGCGCCCGTTATGGATAAGCGTGGCGTAACCACACTCTCATAACACCTGCGCTTTTGTTTAAAGTAACGCGACAGATTCTCCACCTTTTGTCTTTATAAACAAGAATAGAAGTTAACTGTTACTACTACATTCCTGTCTTGCATTTCACAAAGAATTATTAAAATTTGGAATTTGCCTTCTACATGTCAGCAAGCAAGATATGTTTTTCAAAGTTACGGGATCCTACCATCAAAAACGCATGTATTAACGGACGCAATTATGCGGTATTATGTACTATTAGCGTTCCAAAAGAGATTCCGCTAAAATCAGAGAGCCTAACAAATAGCAAAAAACGACAAAAGACCTTTTCACAAAGCAAGAAATGAAGTGAGTCGCCCACTGACTATTTGTTACATAAACATTTCCTTCAGAATTCATAGGAGTTATTAACGTAACTTTGGAGGAATTTCTGCCAATGTTCATGGTTTAATGGTAGACAACTTTTATGGTCAACGAAATAATATGTAAGTACCTATTTATCATTATTAAAAGCAAACAGATACGCAAAGAAAGAGAGAGAGAAGAAAAAGAATTAAAAAGGAATTTCTTCGTTAAGGTTATCTCTGGAATCTCGAGAAAGCATGGATATTTGTAAATGTATAGTCTCTGCGCGGCATGAGGACACTCTAAATATGAGGCGAGCCGCAAGACTTCTCGGGAGGTCGGTGGTAAGGGAAGAGGGGTAGGATAAACTCAAATCGTTCGCCCGGGGTGCTCTTGTTCAAAACTGGAGCAGAACTGAGCAAAACCGGACTGTCATCTGGCTTAAGGCTCTGGCCAACGATAGACACAATCGAGTATCCCTTGCCACGATAACAATACGTAGACTTGATTTGATTTAGAAAAGTGAGATTAGTAATAACAATAGCTCTCTTAGTAAAAGAATAATTATCATTATTTAATTGACAATAAAGAGCCATAACGAAGCCAGAAATTTTTCAAGATACAGAGATGCGTTATCTATTTCAGAGTATGTTTCACAGAAACATTAGCTCTTCTCTACTAGTATTTGGAGGTCTCATGATGTCATATAAATAAAGCAAGGGATTAAAAAACTATTATTGGTATTTTTCCCTTCTGCCACGCTTTTCGGCGCTAGTGAGAGAGACGCCTGATTCCTGCCTTTGTACCGCTGCTGTAGTTCATTCAAGATATTGGCCTAATTTCAGCTAAATTTGACTAGAAATGTTACCATTGGATTCTGTTTATATTAATAAAAGGATAGAGAAGGATTAAGCTTTACCAGTTAAAAGATTCAAAAATATTTGTTTCAATTAAATGCGTTTTTTTTCTATATCTGGAAGGCTGAGTGCGCATTTATTTTAAATATATAATCTGTGCATTTAATTTAATAGGGGGATGTTGAATAAAAATCAGTACAAAGGCCTGTCAAAATATAATGTATTAATTGTGCTATTGATGAAATATTTTCAGTTTATTGTGTTTAATAACTGCCACATCTAACAGAAATACATAAACTGCAGATTTTCGTAAAAACAACATTCAGAAGCTATTAAGGTCACTTTTTACCGTTACGAAGATAGAAACTTGCTTCCCTATTTATTCTTTCGGTGACTAATGATGGTATGTCTATTTTTTTAGGTTTCGAAGTACCTGCTAAGATTTTATCATGAATTGAACGTTAGTTATTTGCGGATAAACATAAGATGAACAAAACCGGCCATTGTCAGCACTGATTACGGCAAGATTTCCGTAGATAATGAAGTGTTTAATTCTCAGATCTCAAAATAGTTTAATTCTTCGCGTAGTAAAAAGATTAAGGAGAAATCTTGAAAATTCACGTTGACCTATACAGAATGCCACTATAACGCGGGCGGAGTTCGTGTTAACAACTGTAAGGATCAAACTAGAAGAGAAATACGCCATAGTAAATTTAAAAATTACACGAAGTAGTAACCTCTATGTGCTATAGATTTTGAATAACATTTTGTTAAAGATGATTAGGCATTACGCCCCTCTTCTTGAGAAGGAAAATATTTCTGTAGAATTTTTCTACTCCTGAAGAAAGCAGAACTGTATCTGATCGCTCTTGAAAATGACAGAATTTTATTCAAAGGCTATGTTAAACATAGGTTACTTTCTTTTGCTCAATTTAAGCCTTAGTGCTCTTTAGGAGATTGTGACTTTGATGGATATTTGTATAACTAAAATTAGAAATATCTGAAAATAAATAACTAGCACATAAAATTAGTTACGACAGTTAAAGAAGCCGCCTAACTGGGATAGTGGTTAGTGACTCTCACTTCCCGTATCAAAGGGCCCGGGTTCGGGAAGAAGAACCAAAGAGAGAATTCTCCTCCCAGAGAAGGCATGAATGTTTGTAAATGTAAAGTGTATGTGCGGCAGTGGGGGAACTCAAAATATGTGCAAGCAGAACTCCTCTCGAGAGGTTGGTGGTAGGAGAAAAAGGGTGGGAGAAGAAGGGCAATCCCCTGGGGTACTCTTCATCAAAATTGGGAGCGAATTGCCATCTGTATGGTACTCAGTTGCCAACGACAGGCGCAGTCTTGCGCTCCTTGCTATGATGAATTTCGAAGGCTTGTTCTGATGTTACTGTCAACCAAGTGAGATAAGTTACAACAAAAAGTAAAACAAAACTATGAACAAATTTACTGATGACGTTTATTAAATGAAACGTCAAATAATGAAAAGTAGTTTGCAGAATTATTTGTCCATTAGCAATTCAAAACATTAATTCTCAAGCTAGATTTTATTTCCAGCGTAGATCTTCATAAAATATTATTTGACATTAGAAACTTCACTATTAATGCACTAAATAAAAGAATTTAAAAGAAGCTTAAAACTTTTAAAGCCATTTTCAAGCATTTCTGAATTAAAATATGCAAGTGGATGTTTTATTGCAAAATCCAAGCATTTTCATTTTCCTAAATACAATTTTAAGAGTAACACACATCTAAAAAGTTACAAAATGTATATATATATATATGTTAATTAGAATTTTGCTTCACTTTACATTGATTTAGCTTGTTAGATTTAAGAATTTTCTTACTGATGTGAACAGCCTTGTTCTTTATTTTATCTCTAGAGTAGAAGCAGAGACTGCAGAATGTCCTCTATCACAACCTTTAAGGGTACTAATGCATTTCAGTTCATGCGAAGAATAGAGGAATAGGTGAAAGGAACTAAAGTGCAATTTAACTAATGGACCAAGAAATGCATGTTAGAAATCTGCCTCCAGGGTGTTGTTATACCAAATGATAGGAGAGTCCATTTGGCATCTTGTGGATTTCAGCAATTCGTTATAAATTGCGTTATTAATGTTTTCTCAAAGTTAAGACCCAAAAAATGGCATTAAATTAATATTTCAAATACATTTGTGAATGTGAGTCTATATTTTGTAAAGAAAATGATTTTTGGAAACAGATAAGTTTAGAACTTATTTCTATACTTCAAGAACCGGGATAAAAAAGAACGATTGTCACGCTGCGGACGGCGGTCAGTTCTCTGACGGCAGGAAATATGAAAAATCAACTGTACCTTCTTCGAGAATTGAACTCGAGACCTTCTTATTGCTAGCTAGGTTTGCTGACTACTGCGCTTCTCGCATTGGCTGAAAGAATTTTAACACTGCCAATTTTAATGCTTCTCTTTAAAACGTTAACTCGTAGACTGTGAGATCTGTCGATTAACCTATGCCTAAGTGAGGAATCATCAGCTACCAGGTTTTAATTGGAGCATCACTCTAGAATTGTTGGGTTTTAAGAATTAGGAATTAAATACTAATAGCGCTCTCGCTGAATCTGAATCTGAGATTCTGCTGACCATTACATCACAAGCAAAAGATGAGAAATGCCTTGCATTTCTTAAAATCTAACTACGTAAATGTCAACAAATGTAGTGACTCTAAATTGTGTTTTCAGACAAGTAATGAATTATTCATTCAGGCGACAGCCCAAGCTTCTCGCCGTTTGGTCCTGTTCTCAAAGGGTTGTTTGGAAACTTACAAATGTAAAAAAAAGTACATTAATTTTTTATTAATATTATGACGGAATGAATGTGAAGCAATTTCCACATTTATTAAAAAAATACTTTGATTTTATTTTCTCTACCTTGCCTTAGCTAGCGTTAAAATAACAATCTGTAAAGAACACAGGTAATAAAATATAAAAATGAGACATTTTCGGGCTCTCTATGACTGCAGTATGGAAATATCAGTAGATGAATTAATCTGAAATTCTGGGAACACATTCATAAAGTATTCCGTTATAAACTGCTCGTGCTCGTGTTTATGCAAATCATTAATCGCACTGTTTAAACCGAAACATTCATCTGTGTGTTAGCATAAACTTCCGCTTCATTCCTGTAAAGAACAAAGTCTAATTTTAAAGAAAGAATCTTCATAAACGCTCGGAAACCTTTTGTACCTGCAACTATAATGGGTACCGACAAGTAAAATTTTCCTTTGAGTGCCGATTAGAGGATCATACTAAAACTTGTTTGCCTAATGGTGTCCAGGCATAAAGCTGCCCGCACCTTTATTAAGGATCCCTATTATATCAGAGCACCCTTAGAAAGATGTTTAGCCAACTGGTATAAATGTGTCGGCATGTTTACGACGGGGTATTAGTATGAAGTGATCTGAAATTTAGCATATCGGTAAGCATTAAGTGAACTATCATTAAGTGAACTGAATTTCAGTTTTGTTCCTGAAGGATATTCTAAAATCTGTACGTCCTGTTCGCTGTCTCATCTTGATGAAGGGTATCACTGGATGGAATGCATAAAGTACGTCAGGAGTTTTATCTCCTGGTAGGGCCACTTAGGCGTGAAGGTCTTTCCACTACACCCAGCTAAAGCAAGCAAGCAACGGAGTGAAGCTAATTTTCTTCCTTCGTGTGCTCCGGTCTCCAGGAAGGGCCCTCACACTGCGGTTTATCTGAGCTAACGGAAACATCTAACACAACCGATGCAGCTCCAAAGCCAGTTCTTCTTCAAAGACCGAGTCGAAAAATATAAACTTCACGTATATCGGAGCTAGTCGATACATGGAACCGACTCCGTTAGCTCAGATAAATTCCGATGTGGATGGCCCCTTAAGAAGCTGCTGTTTTCCCCTCTTCATGAGTTGTATCGCATATTATTTCGCTTCCTTAATCGTACTCATGTGCTTCGCGCTTCGTAATTGCTGCATCTGTTTTGTTTTATCACCGCACAACTGCCGCATAATTAAATTTCTTGAACGGATATTATAATAAGCGCAAGTAGATAATACTGAAGATCGAATTATTGATTAATGGCAGTTACAAGAAATTAAAATAATTCTAAAGGTACTTTTATTTCTTCGTTTGGTTTATTTGATTATGGCAAAGCATGCGAAAGCTATCCATCTACGGGAAGGGATGTCTTCGCGGAGGACTTTCTGGAAAGAAACTGGCTTGTAACCATTTTATACATTTGGGAAGCCATGAAAACGCTCACGCAGCCAGCTCGTTCTCCTAGAATCGAATCTAGGTCGAACTGTCAGTATTTAGAGATTTTACCGCTAGGCTTCTGGCGGACCGCTTTCATTTATATACCGTTCATCAAGACGAAAGACCGAAAATAAACAAAAATATTGTCATGGAACGATATTAATGACGTTTCAAAGAAATTAGCTAAAACATAGGCGCAGTGTTTTTTTATTTTTTGTTTGTTTGTTTGTTTGTTTGAAATAAAAATTTTCAATGTTTTTAACTAGATCGTCTTACATGCATTTAATATTTAAATTTCGAAATTATATCTTCTTATAAACACAAAATATAATAAACTATATAGTTAAAACTGAAAAAAAAAATCATATTTTGATTTTTACTATTTTAAATATATCCCTAATGGAAAATGTGTAAAATAAATGATGCTCTACATCTCATGCATTTTACTGTTTGAATGACTTTCCAGCAGGTGTAAGATTCATTTTCTTTTGTTAGATAAATTTTGGAAAAACTGTAATAAGAAACTTTTACAAAATCACTAAGTTTAGAGAAAAAGTCGTAATGGCGAAACTATGGCGAAAACAAGTATTTTATTTACTTTCGGTCTCTTCTCGATGAATGGACTATAGTTTGTAAATGTCGATGAAGAACTGTAATTCGCAAATGCTGTGTAAATGTAGCTGCATTTAGTACGTTTTAGATGGTAAAAGTTAAGCTATTAACAAATTTGACGAGATTTTAGTTTTGGTTCTATTTCGTTTTGCATTATTTTAACATAGATTATGTAGGACATCTTTATAGGATGACTTTCATTCAAAATTCTGAGCTCACATTCATTTATATTTCTATAGCTTTCCATAACTAAACATAACCCAAGTTCGTACCTTCTTCGGTTGTGATTAGCAGAGCTACATAATGTTTATTCCTTTATTTATGTATTTAATTTTATTCCAAACCAACACATCTTTCTCGAATTAAATTTTAGCATTTTTTCTCTGAAGTGTATTTCTAAAATGCGAGCATGCCATTAATGATCTTGAGAATCAATACAAACTTAACAATAAAGGGAAAAATTAGTAAAAGATTGCATACGGAAAACATTTTTAGCAAATTATTGGCGCATTTTTACTAGGTCACATTTTATTAAACTGCTTAAATTCAGAGTGATGAAAAATAATTGTCCTTTCAGAGAATATTAAAGTTTATTGTGGAAATAGGAGAATATTAAAGTTTATTGTGGAAATAGGAGAACAAAAGTTTTTAAATAATACGTTTTTTTGAACAAGATGCACAATCCGAAGATATCGTGAAATTTTTGGAACTGAAGAAATGTGCTACATTTAGTGTTTGGATACAGAATCTGCCTCAGAGAACGACGTACCTGATCATTCGTAATGTAACAGTTATTCATATATTTTACTAAAGAAGTGAAATTTATAGTTTTAAATTTCAAGAAAATTGTTTCCAAATTAAATAAATTTAAATATTTTAAATATTTTATTTTTCAATTAAATTATTAATATATGTCGACATTCGAATTATTTTAATCTATGCGAGACATTTTCTTCATAAGCTTACTGAAAAGAAACTTTTATAGATTAGAATTTTAACTGCTTCGAAATATTGTCTTTCTATCATTTCCAGTATAAATTTTATTTCGAGGTTAATGTCAGCAGTTAGGAAAAGGACTTTAGCCTAAAAATAACGATTTTTCAAATACAAGTTATTCAAAATGTGGCCAAAAAATAATTAAAATAAATTTAAATTAAAAATGCAATCAGTTTTTAAGCGAGTTTTATTTTAAAGCCAGCGTGGTAAATTATTTAGTCTCATCAGAAACATTTTGAGCTAATCCATAAGAATAAATTATTCTGTCATTCATTTAATCTGGCAGAGCTGTGGGTAAATATCCGCAGACATCTCGGCTTTAGAATTAATGTAAGATACTTTTCCCTGAGAAAATCCACAATTCGAGGTTTCAGACTAAATGAACATCTGTCTCAGTTTCAGCTGGCGTGACAGCTTACTATCATGTGATACATTCTATAGCAAATATTTAATTATTTTTAAAAAGACACCTTTTTCCAAGAACTTGAATAGTGTATTCGATTTATAATAGAAAATTCCAGCAGGCAAGTGCCATAATTGGAAACATAGTAGTAAAAGTAACAACAAGAATTCCCATGTTCTGTCCAAATGAAATCCCTGAGTTCCTACACTTAGAAACTTGATTTAATTCACCTAGACCATAGGTGGGGAATCTGCGGCCTCCGCGAGGTTCTTGTGCGGCCCTTTGCCACCTAGTAAAAAATGGTAGAGTTCGTTTCAAACAACTATTGTACATCAACGCCATGACAGTTGCGC
>KK119136.1:0-23607 GCA_000611955.2 Stegodyphus mimosarum
AACCCTTTACAGAATTTACTATGTCTGCAAAGAGCATGCACAGAACGCTAAGTCCTGATAAACGCAGGTTCAGCTATGACTTTTATCTAGAATTTAGAAGTAATTATTACTCAGTTTTTCATTCTAAGTGCCAATCGTTCGATTAAGAATTTTCTCTGCATTAAAAAAATAAATAAACACGCATTCCGAAATTCAAACTTTTCCCCTTAAAAGCTTCCTTTTTCCTTCCAGAAAGAAGTTTTATTTCTCACTTCTTACCGAAAATCTTAGCGAACTGCTTAGCTATTTTTTAAAGATCTCCACTGAAATATTATTTCATTAGTTTCTAAAGTACCAATCATAGAACTCAAAACTCTATATTTTCAAGATAATCAATCTCATGAAAAATTACCTGGTATAGCTGCATCATAAATAAATGAATTGTGTTTATTTATTTACGTTAATAATTTATTATAGTTTCCTATTTTACAATGCCTGTATTCTTATTCAATATTCAGATATTTTTTAAATAAATATTGCAGAATTCATTTTTAATCCTGGAGGTTTTTACGGCCTTAATTATAATTCAGCAGTTATTTTCTCTCCATAATTTTTGGATTAATTGTTACTATTTTGGGTAAAAGCTTACAATTGGGTGCCCTTGTTTTTCGGCGATTCTGTTTTGACGCCAAGATCGGCGCCAATAAGACACAATTTCAAGATAGCCGCTACGCAAAACCAAAATAAGAAGTCAAAGAATTTCACAAACTCCGTGTTCATGTACACATCGACCTATTTTCACTTAAAAAAACATTAGAGAATTGCACAAACTAATCATTGCACATTTTGAGTTTCTCCATGTGCACATCGATTTATTTTCAATCAAATAAATCAAGAAGTTAAAACTATATTAAAACTCTCATGGTAACCAGAAAAGGGGTTTCATCGCCAAAACTGAACAAAATTTTACGCCAAAAAACAAGGGGCACCGAATTCTACACTAGAGCCCTATTTTGAATTAATATCGCTTTTGACATCCTGATACTTTGATATACAATTTCGATTTCTGCGCTAGTTAAGAATAGTTAAGAATTTCAAGATGTTAAGCCTGATAATTCTGAAGGTGTATGCGTAAAATTCTTATTGTTAAAATGTTGTATTAGTTACACGTACAAACGCATTTATGAACGTCATTTGCCTTTTGATTTAATGAATAAAAATTCTTTTGTTTTAGAGAAATACTGAATCGTCGTTACAATTTATTTTTTTATTCTTATGTAAATGAAATTAAAATGCACAGAAAGACAGATACTCTGTAAATAATAGAAAGTGGTTTTATATCATTGTTTATTAAATCGTATATTAAATAAAGAAATTAAATCCATTTTACAACAAACACTGTGGATTTTTATGCCCTTAAAAGAGTATAAAATGTAACACAATTTAAATCTATTTTAGGTCCTAATATTTTTATCTTAATGTTGCTTATCTGTGGAAATAGCATCAGTCACTATTTCCGTCCTCTGTCACTTTGCTTCCTGTACTACAACTACAGGAAAATTAGCTCATAGCCATTGTCTGTATGATTCTTAACAACTGAGAGATGAAAATATTCCTGAACAATAATATTGAAGATTCTGAAGGTGAAATATTCTGAATTTCGAAGTTTATTTGATACAAAAATTTTACGCAAAATATCATCTTATATTCCATGTATTGTAAAAACAGTAACATATAAGTAAAGTAATTACTTTAAGGAAATAAATTTCAAATAGTAACGATAAACTAATAACTTTCTTTTAAAAAGAGATTTTACAGCTTTCACTTCATATTCCCACATCTCATGAGTTAAGTGTAAAAAAGGAGCCATTATTTAAAGCAATACCTTCAGGCTATAAGGAATTATCTCATTCTCTCGTGCCTGCGCCCATAGTATAAGTATTAACACTTAAACTTAGCATTTGGAAGATCTGTGACTCGGATTCTGATGAGAGCGCAGTTGATTTGTCCTACTTTTTGCTCAGTAAATCTTAATGGTCTCTACAGGAAATAAAGTAAACTGCAAAAGGAATTCAATTTTCACTCTGAGAGACTTTACTGCAAACACACGCCAACATAAAACTTATAAATTATTATTCTAATATTATTTACATCAAATGGCATTACTGTGATAACTAGATCAGTAAAAAAAAGATCACAAAAAGCATATTTTGAGATTTCTCAGCTTTCGCATAAAATTCGTTTAATAACTTCTAGTGTTATTTCATTTAAGGAGAAAATATAGCAAACGTGTTTTTACATATCAACTTTATTGCTTAATTAAATCTGTAAAAGAATTATCTCCTGATAAACTTCACACTTCTTATTAATTATAAATTTTCTTGTCAGGCAAATATTAAGAAAACAGCAAGTTAAAAATCAAACAAACTAAATATACTGCAAATCTCACAAAACTTATTTCTAACACTTTTCCTATATACAATGGAAGTAATTGAATATATTACACAGCTGTATGTTCATGTTGCTTTTAAGGGAAATATTGTGAATGTTGTATCCTCACTGGAGAATTAAAGCATTCAAACCAGATTAGTAGTAATAAATAACGAACAGTAATAAAGTTACAAACTGTAGAATTAGCCAACTTTAGGATACCTGAGTTGCTGGCTCGCTTATCAGTTTATCTTATGGATGATTTACTAAAACACTTCCATGCCTTCTGTTATCAGTTTTCAAAGCGATGTTCACAAATATCATAAAGATATTCAATTTTAACTATATTCTAACACCTATGTTTCCGTGTGTGACTCTCTTTAAGAGGGGAGCAATATTATGAGTTCTTTCACTGCAAACCTAAATTTTGAAAGTATTCCAGCAAACTAAATCTAATGGGGGTACTATAAATTTTCCGAAAGTATTGTATGTTCATTTTGCCCAGTACACCATTTTTAAATCAAGAATTCAACTCCACTTTGGCATGATTCGCAAATGGTGCAGTGGTTCGTCTTGTTGAAAGATCTCTCAGCGTCTCCTTTTTCCATTTTCTTGATCCGAAAGAACACGCTCAAGTACGTACTGAAGTTGTTGTTATTTATTTCAATAAAGTTAAAAGGGCCAAAATCTTATTACCTAATAACCCATAGCAAGCATTAACTTTTAGAGGATCTCCAAGTGTTCATGTTTCACATAAGGATTTTCAATGGCTCATATTCGGTATTTGTGGCGAATAAAAACACAAGCACATAATTGTTAAGAGATTTAATTAAATAAAAGTATTTTCGATCTATTCCATATAAGACATGCTTTACAAGGACCTCATAAAATCTCACCATTCTTTCTTGGAAAGCATAAATACTGTTTTGCTTAAGGCCTTTGACTTCAGACACATATCTGTGGTAAACTAATTAAAGTCAGAACAACGTTATTAATAATAAATTAAAATTTTATTACCAGGGCTTATAAGTCAAAACTAACAAGAATATAATAAAAATGTAGCTGCTCTTTCTTGAATATCATATGTTCAATTTCAAACAATGTTCCAATGCAACACATCAAGTTAATTAGAACATGATCACTTGAAACACTTCTTCACCTGACTCTAAAGTAACAGCAATAAATTATAAGCTATTACTTACTAATCGATGTGTTCTTTCACGTAACCTTATCAAGAAACAACAGGTAAATGTATCTATAGCAATATTTCGCTTAAAAGCAAGCTAATTTACACAGTTAACATGTTCCACTTACTTGGATTCCCAGTCTCTTCCTAGCCACATTAATAAGTTTACATTTTATGAAGTGAACTTTTTTTGGGTATGTAAACAAAAAGGGAAACTACAGTGAAAACATTAAAAAAAACTGGATAAGAAAATTATGAAAAGACTCATAGAAAGACATTCAAGAAACCAATAACCTGAACTTGAAAATAGTGATTGCTGGAAAAACTGAAATAACCCTTACAACTATAAATCAGCGTTAATATCTCAGCTTTTCATTCGTTTATTCTGTAAAATAATTTCTACACCAATAGTTTCACGTCTAATTAGAAAACTAAATTAAAGAGCGTTTAATCAAATCTGTGTGCCGATGTACGTCTTTAAAGGTTACTTATGTTGTGAAAAGAAAAATTTTGCGGGTTTTATTAATATTTTTAATTTTAACTTGCATACTCAACCTGTCCTGGTGCCGTGACAAACTAAAAAAAAACACTAAAAAATACTCATAAAAATATAATCAGTTCAATAAAATCATAATCCTAGAGGCTGGTGTTTGAAAACAAATTAATTAATTCTTTAAGCTATATTAAATTTTCATAAATCCTCAACACAGTAAATTCAGTTTTATCATACCAACTCTCAACTCTTAAGTTCAATGAAATGAAAAATCCTCCCTGGTGTTTTGTTAAACTCAAAATATTAATATTCATGTAAAATGCATTCATTAACCTGCTATCTCTCACTAAAACTAACTAGTCGGCTCTCCTTCCTGAAAACACATAAAATTTCAATACAACCTTAGAGATAGCCACAAACATTTAAAAGTAAAACACAGAACAGTTCAAAACACCAGGGAGAAATAAATCTCACACACTAAGAAGTCGAAACACCAGTTAAATTAAATTAATATATCTGATCGTATAGTCATAAATAACATTAAATTCTCCTACGCTTGCAATAAACTACCCAGGTTCGAATGGAAGTTTAACCATGTCTTCCGAAAGGATCACATGGTGACCTACAGTAGACCACAAGATAAAAAACACAAAAAGCATACAATAGTAAAACAAATAAAAACATTTATTTAATATTCCAAAAGATTATCCATTCAGAATAGCTGGCCAGACTACCCCTACAAACATTTACTAAAAATTACTCACAATTCTTCATGCGACAATCTAAACCATAATCAATATTGTATTCAAAATTATTAATTACGTATCTTACAATAATTTCGTAATTATCACTGAACCATACTTAAGTAGTCTGAAACATTTTTTATTTCTTTAAATATTTCCAAATCTTACCAAAATCTTAATGAAACAATTTACACTTTCTATTAATCTTAGAAGGTTACTCAAGCATTTGAACTCACTCTACATATACAAATACTTTAAATCAATTTTCGTAAAGCGAAAGATGAAGATTTTTCCTAATAATCGATTTCACAAAATCCTAAATCAGTTAACGGCAATAACTTTGAGGACACATATAGAATTAAATACAAAATCAAAAAAATAATCAACTCACGGTGGAGAAAAATTCCTGTCCAGATTTCGTCTTCCTGATTGTCTACGCAACGCACGTAAAAGAAGTTCAAAAATTTCTCTTCATCAATGGGTGGAGAAAAATTCCTGTCCAGATTTCGTCTCCCTAATTGTCTACGCAACGCACTTAAAAGAAGTTCAAAAATTTTTCTTCATCAATGCTGTACCAATTTGCGAACTCAGCCGTTGGGAAAAACTTCCTCGTGGATACAGTCCTTCTGCGTGCAAGGAGGTCCAACTTAACATGAGTGTCCACCAACATTTCGATGATGATCTCAACAAAGAAAAGTGGAAGCCGCAGTAATCTGTAGGTGAAGGCCCACCGACTTCTGAATGATGTTCTCGCTGAAGATAAGCGCAAGTCACAGTAATCTGCATATAAATCGGTGAAAGCCCACCGACTTCTGAATGATGTTCTCGCTGAAGATAAGCGCAAGTCACAGAAATCTGCATTTAAATCAAATTATTTTTCCTGAAGGAAAAAACATCAGTGAGAATAAGACATTACCGCAGACCTTCAGAAAGGATTCGCCGACGACGATACGATGGGAGCCCGTATCGTTCTCGCGCCAATTCTCGCATCGACAACCCCGAGAGGGGGCCGCCGGGTCCTCTCTCTCCCCTCAAAAAGGGACTCTTAAAATCTGTCAAAGTCTTGAAAAAGTCTCCTCGCCACGGGAGCGACCAAATTTAAAACCTCGTGACGGTCAAAAAGTGCACCGCCTCTATAATTACTATTGGTTAAAAAAATCCATAAAATTAAAACTCACCAATGCTACACAAAACAGTAACCCTCCTAACCACTAGAAACAGACCAATAAATACCCAACAAAATTCTAAGAAAATCAGTCCTATCCTTTCACAATGACAAGCCCCTTATTTTTCGAACTCAAAAACAAAGTAGTAAATCTGTTAACGATGCGACTCTTCAGACAGATCCCAAATTTTTGCACCCTCATAATTCTATCAAGAATCGGCGCCGCCAAGCGGATCGCCTTTGAACTAGAAAAAACATGTTCGTCCCCGCAAGAAAAGGGGACGAAAAAATGCAGCTGGTCGCTGACCCTTGACCCCAAAATTCTCCTCCCGTGAGAACGCAAAAACAGACTATCGCTGTCTGCTAACTTAAGAAATGTTACCCAAATCAAAAGAAATAATTTAGCGACAGTATAATTTAAAAATTACATCTCTAACATGAGCATTAAAATTTTACTATTCACTGTAAATTAATAAAATTAACAAGCACTGTAAAATAATACTTAAAAAATCTACACAACAATTCCCCCACGGTCCGGAAAAGAAAATTTTTGTGCAACAAAAATTTTCTACATACACGTCAAAAATTATAAACACAAAGAATATGCATAACTGCAGATACTATGCTTTCAAATGGATATAGTCACGGACATCAGTGATAATCTATTCAGAACAATTTAAAATTCATCTACACGTAAACCAATAAATTAAGAAAATTTCAACTAAAACGTTAAGCACAAATCAATTTGTACACTAAAAACAGCAAGAGTGAAGTGTCATAAATCCCCATGTTTACTAACTTGACTAAACCATGATCAATACTGTATTCAAAATTACTAATTACGTATCTTACAATAATTTCGTAATTATCACTGAACCATACTTAAGTAGTCTGAAACATTTTTTATTTCTTTAAATATTTCCAAATCTTACCAAAATCTTAATGAAACAATTTACACTTTCTATTAATCTTAGAAGGTTACTCAAGCATTTAAACTCACTCTACATATACAAATACTTTAAATCAATTTTCGTAAAGCGAAAGATGAAGATTTTTCCTAATAATCGATTTCACAAAATCCTAAATCAGTTAAGGGCAATAAGTTTGAGGCCACATATAGAATTAAATACAAAATCAAAAAATAATCAACTCACGGTGGAAAAAAATTCCTGTCCAGATTTCGTCTCCCTGATTGTTTACGCAACGCACGTAAAAGAAGTTCAAAAATTTCTCTTCATCAATGCTGCACCAATTTGCGAACTCAGCCGTTGGGAAAAACTTCCTCGTGGATACAGTCCTTCTGCATGCAAGGAGGTCCAACTTAACATGAGTGTCCACCAACATTTCGATGATGATCTCAACAAAGAAAAGTGGAAGCCGCAGTAATCTGTAGGTGAAGGCCCACCGACTTCTGAATGATGTTCTCGCTGAAGATAAGCGCAAGTCACAGAAATCTGCATTTAAATCACATTATTTTTCCTGAAGGAAAAAACATCAGTGAGAATAAGACATTACCGCAGACCTTCAGAAAGGATTCGCCGACGACGATACGATGGGAGCCCGTATCGTTCTCGCGCCAATTCTCGCATCGACAACCCCGAGAGGGGGCCGCCGGGTCCTCTCTCTCCCCTCAAAAAGGGACTCTTAAAATCTGTCAAAGTCTTGAAAAAGTCTCCTCGCCACGGGAGCGACCAAATTTAAAACCTCGTGACGCTCAAAAAGTGCACCGCCTCTATAATTACTATTGGTTAAAAAAATCCATAAAATTAAAACTCACCAATGCTACACAAAACAGTAACCCTCCTAACCACTAGAAACAGACCAATAAATACCCAACAAAATTCTAAGAAAATCAGTCCTATCCTTTCACAATGACAAGCCCCTTATTTTTCGAACTCAAAAACAAAGTAGTAAATCTGTTAACGATGCGACTCTTCAGACAGATCCCAAATTTTTGCACCCTCATAATTCTATCAAGAATCGGCGCCGCCAAGCGGATCGCCTTTGAACTAGAAAAAACATGTTCGTCCCCGCAAGAAAAGGGGACGAAAAAATGCAGCTGGTCGCTGACCCTTGACCCCAAAATTCTCCTCCCGTGAGAACGCAAAAACAGACTATCGCTGTCTGCTAACTTAAGAAATGTTACCCAAATCAAAAGAAATAATTTAGCGACAGTATAATTTAAAAATTACATCTCTAACATGAACATTAATATTTTACTATTCACTGTAAATTAATAAAATTAACAAGCACTGTAAAATAATACTTAAAAAATCTACACAACACTTAGGTGCTAATATACTACTATTTTTTAATTATTCTATGACTGAGCAGGAACTTACAAAAAATTTTAATAAATGTTTGAATTTTTTTAAATGGTGATATATATATGTTTGATTAAGTTTGATGTATAAATTTAAAAGTTTCTGTTTCTTCGGTTTTAAAAAAAATTACTTCGAAGTCTCGAAATTCATACAAATTACTTTTGCTAACAAAACAGCAAAATATCAGTTCTTTTGAGCCCTGTTTTTATTACAATCTTAAATAAATATTGACTAAAATAAATTTATTCATTTAGAATAAAGAAACAAGCGTATTTCATTAAAAAATAATGAAAATGAAATCTAATGCGGAATATATCTCAGAAAAATTATTTTGCCAGGTAAGGAAAACATACAAAAACCATTAAATTGAACTAATTAGTATTTCGGTATCATAATTAGTTAAATAATTAAAACGTCTTCCGAGAACGGCACATTTTTTCACCTTTAATCATTAATCCCAGATAAAAAATATTGATCTAACAAAGAAAAAAAGTGAAGTTAAAACAATATTAAACCTGCATTACAAATAAGCAAATATTTTGAGATTCTAAATTCAACTTTAAAATTGATGTTCACTTCATATATTCTTTAACACTTAATGATAGATAATAATTCGCAAACTATTTTTATGCTTTATTGTTTCCATATATTCGACACATTAGATTTTATGTGTTTTTGTATTTTCGTCTAGTTCTTTCACTTGGAATCTTCAATTCTTTTGCCTTTACACAGTAAGGCAAAATTAATAAAAAATCTAAATGTTCTGCATCTGGTAATAAATATATGGCATTAAAACATTTTTAAAAACTTAAATGTCAATGCAAAGTTTTATAAAAAGAAGCGCTTGGTTTATATTATATAAAAAGGAATCACTTGGGTATATTGTATAAAAAGAAGCATTTAAAAGCAAAGTAAACTAAATGTACTATTACTTATATAAGCTTTACACATTATTAAAAAATGAAACAAAAATTTAAATCGTTAAGAATTTTTTATTATTCCCAAGTAGTTCACTTTATTAAATAATGACAGACTAATTAAGAAGAATAAGGTAAAGGTCTTGCATTTTTCTGACTAGTAACACCTACATAAAAATTTTCTAAACTGAATCAGCAAGTTCTGTACGTATCGCTATGACTTTAAAATAACGAATGATATCGACACTTTTTACCTGTCTAGGTCATAAAAAATGTTTTTTTATAAACTGTATAGTTACCTGTAAAGAGATATGGTTCTTTGCAAAAATACACATCGTAAAAGAAAACAAGGCATCACCTGGAGAAACACCACAAGAGAGCCTTCGTTGAAACAAGCAGGTAAAGTCATGCGTTTAGGATTTGGGATAAATTATCTATTGTGAACTTCTTCCCGAAAATCAGTACATTACTAAAGAGCTATATTACGGATAACTGAAGAGACTAAAGCAAATCATTCAAGGAAATGACGCTGTTTAGCTAACTGGAGGGAAGATTTTCCATTATGACAGCATGTCTTCCCGTAGCAAGCAAAAAGCTGTAAAACTTAAGACAGTTTTACAGGAAAATGATGATTTTTCGAGTATGCTGTTATGTATAGAACATCAGATTATCTTCTTTTCTTATGTCTTTAAAACAACCTTAACAGGATAGGTTTTCATTGTCTGTTTCTCTAAATAATCAAGTGATGCAATACACGCAATAACTATTGTATTAGTGGAAGGGCTGCCTTGTTGGAGGAATTTATGAAAGAAATATGATTCGCAGGGAACATAAGTGATAAATAGGAAATTCTTGAAACAGCTTATGCAGCCCTCCGTTTCTTGGATTCGATTCGAAATCGAAATACCAATTTCAGGGATCTAATCCATTCAGACGTTGATGGGCCCTTTTAAATTTTGTACAGTGTTCAATTCAGTTTTGGAGTTAATACTCAACATTTCACTCCAAGCTATTAAAAATTTAAAACTGAGATGAGAATAAATTGTAAATAAGGAATTTAAATTTACCTTCAAATAAAGCTGCATTATTTCAAATCATGGCCTGAAAAAGTCCATTTTTTTAGATATGAAACGCTACAGGCTTTTTCAACCAACCTCATTATATCAGCAGGCGAATCATTGCCCTAGTAAGTATTAAACTAACTCAGAAACTATAAAATTAAAATTACACAAAATTTATTAAATAACACCGGAATTTACAAAAACAATATCAACTGAAACATTGCTAACTGACTGGTTATATGAATCTCCAGAATCATTAAATACATACTGCAAGATAATTCTTAAGGGCAAACCCACGCAAGAAACTCTTTCCTTGTAAACGTTCTTGCCTAAAACTTCCCTGATTCAGACAAATTAAGTTATTTTTACTTACTATGACAATAATTCCTCAAGATAAATTATCCATAGAATGAAATCCAAATTACATCATCTAGACTACTAGAGCAGAAAGAATTAGGCAGTTTTTAGTTTCAGCTGATTAGGAAAATAATAAAACAAGCAAAAGCTTCATACGCCTTTCACTCTCATTGTGATATAACAGAGATTATCAAGAAGTCAGTTTTAGATGAAAATATTGCTATTTACTGAAACGGTGCTGATCTCCAAAAGGAAATGTTGAAAATGGGAGATATAAAATAAACCAAGTTGAACCTAAAAGGTAAATATAAAGGTAACACAGAAAACGTTAAGAAACAAATCTAAAAGCTTTCAGATTTTGCATTACTCGTCTTTTAACGTTTTGTGTGTTACCTTTATTTATTAAATATCATGTTCTTCGCACTTCAACCATAAAAATTCAATTCAACCACAATATCGCAAAATAATTTTAAAATGAGCAGATCTTTAGAATTCCCAATGCACAGTCTCACGCGCTGGAGATAAATTTGTGTGTGTGTGTGTGTGTAATTTTACAAAATATGAAATCGATGCCCATATTCGGTGGAAAAGTTCAATATTCAAAATTTTATGGCTCTAGGTATTGTTGTTCTATCACAATGCGAGACACATACACTGCTCGACTTTGAAAATGCAACACCAAGAAGGAGTGGTCAGAAAGTGAAAAAAAGACAGAGTCAGCAAGCAGCAATAAGTGATCTTTATTTCAAAATGATAGTCAGAATACAGAGCGAGAACGGCGTCGGCTAAGTAGGATGTATGATCACCGCGGACAGCGATGCATGAAGAAACACGTCTAGGCATAGAGTCAATAAGAGTGCGGATGGTGTCCTGAGGGATGGCTCTCCATTCCCTTTCAACCATTAGCCACAGTTCGTCTTCTGAACGAGGCAGGGGCAGAGTCTGCAAACGGCGTCCAATCACATCCCACGCATGTTCCATTGGTGACAGGTCAGGAGAGTACGGTGGCCAGGGACGTATCTGTATACCTTGCAGAGCATGTTGGCAGATGCTAGCACTGTGTGGTCGGGCGTTATCCTGCTTAAAAATTGCATTAGGCAGCCCCTGAAGGTAGAGAATTGCCACCGGCCACAGTACATTATTCAAGTATCTTTGGGCCGTCATAGTGCCCTGATTACGAACTAGAGGTGACTAGGAATCGTACGCAGTAGCGCCCCAAACCATTATGCCACGTTGTCGTGCGGTGAGGGCGTTCCACAGTTATTGCCGGATTAGATCTGTCTCCACGTCGACGCCACACGCGTATGCGGCGACTGTCACAGGATAAACAGAAGCGTGACTCATCTGAGAACCCGACGTTTCTCCATTCTGTCATCCACATCGCTCCAGTCCGGCACCATTGTAAACGTTGGCGTCTATGCTGTGAGGTCAATGGCAGTCTTCTTAACAGAAGCCGTGAGTTCAGGCCACATTCAACCAATCGAAGGGAAATGGTTCAGGTCGACACGGGAACATCTAGGTATCTTGCACATGCTGCAGAATCGCGGTACAAGTGACTTGCGGGATCGCCACAGCTTGTCGGCGGGTGCGTCCATCTACGCGTGCTG
Source organism: Stegodyphus mimosarum (assembly GCA_000611955.2). Classification (NCBI taxonomy): domain Eukaryota; kingdom Metazoa; phylum Arthropoda; class Arachnida; order Araneae; family Eresidae; genus Stegodyphus; species Stegodyphus mimosarum. The sequence continues at coordinate 12,263 of KK119136.1, forward strand.
ACGTCATTCTGGCTGCATCTACACCCCTTCTTCTTCCCGCATTTCCTTGTTCCAGCCATGTTCGCCATAGCCGATGCACCGTGCTCGCATCCATGTGGGAGCAGCTGTGTTATGTATTACTTATTTCAGTTGTGATTTAAATTGTTTTAAAGGTAATGATTTAATTTATTTTGCTTCAGACTTAAAGTTTAATTTGTTTTAATTTTTGTAGTTGAACTTAAGTTTCTTTGGTTGTTTAAAAGTAATTGTAGTCATTTAATTTGTTCTCTTGACAGTTTTGGTTAACGCTGATTTTAAGTTGCTTGTGTAATTAATTTTTCTTCTTTACTTTTGGTTGGTTAACTATTTAAATTCTGTTTAGTTAATTATTATTTTTCTTAACCTTGGTTGTTAATGTTAATCTCTTGATAGGTTGATCCTTAAGGTCAATCTTTTTAAAGTTGTTACACAAGTTGGTGTTTAAAGTTTAATTAAATTTTTTTAAGGTGCCCCCTTTTCTGCTAAATTTGGGATCCATATTTTCTGACTTGGTGGTCGTTTTGGTGTTGTGGAGAATATATAAAAATTTTCATACTTGATTATTGTATTTTAACTGAAGTAATTTTTATTTCCTTACTATGGTGGTCGTGTTTGGTGTTGGAATAAACCCAAGAAAATTATCTATGAAATTATTATATTTTTATTTAAGTACTTATCAGTATTGAAGTTAATTTGTTGTAAAATCAATAATTAACACCTATCCTTTCAAAAGTATTCCGTTGCCCTTCCAAATAGATTTATTGACTTGTTTTCGATTTCTTCGCCCGCTAGACGATAGTCTGTGAAACATCTGTCAACGTGAGTAAAGTTGCACCCTGCGAGAGAGGCTAGATCCAACACTACTAACCCTGCCGCAATCATGGGGGGACGGGGTGTTTTGCTTACTCGCAGGCTTTTCCTATGTTGGAGTGGGACCCTTCGTCGAGGCTAAAGGTGACTGACCTCGTGGTATCAGCGAGGTTCGCCAACTTCTGGAGCTCATTCCACTTTGGGCTGCACCGTCCTGCGTGTTCTTCCCCTGGGGTTGCCGGGCTGTTGGCGGTTTTCCTACCATCTACAATCGCCAATCGAGCGGTCTTGGCGTTTTGAGTAAAAAGGCTTGGGAGCTGGCGACGAGGAGACTGACACGCAGCCATTTTTTGGACGGAAGGAGACGGAGCTGAAAGCGTCAGCATTATCAGAGAACCAAAGGTGTCGGAAGAAATAGACGAGAGAAGGATACTATGGAGGGCGACGGAAATGTCCAAACTTATCCTTAACTAATCACTTCCTTTTTTTCTCTCCTTATAGAAAGCAAGAAACCATATCTACAATGTATTCTCTATGTTAACTTCACTGTTTGGAACGTCAAATTGAAGTAGCTCTGTGACGTTGGCCGAAGTTGTTGTCGGTATCTACAATGTTAAATTCCCTGTTTGGATCGGTATGAGCTTCCTTTTATATTTTCCACTCCACCGCCACCAATGTAAAATTCTGTATTAATTCAGTATTATCTTAATAAATTCCAGAATCGCTGTATAAGTGACTTGCGGAACCGCCAGAGCTTGTCGGTGGATGCGTCGATCCACACGTGCTGTCGTTACTCTAGCTGCACCTGCACCCCTCCTTCTTCCCACATTCCCTTGTTCTAACCATGTTCGTCATAGCCGATGCACCGTGCTCGCATCCATGTGGGTATGAGCTGCGATTTGACGTAAGGACCAACCCGCTCTTCTCAGTCCGATCAACATACCCCTCGTAAAATCGTCTATCTGCTGGAAGTGCCTTCGTTGACGGCAGCCTGACATTCTCTCCTATTACACTTTCTTCGATAATTCGTCTATCAGAAATAACGACACGAATATTGCCTATTCTGCACGTTCCTTCCCTTATATTTTATTTCACGCGTGTCGAAGAGCTGCGCATTTCACATCATTCTCATAACTCAGTGACGTGCGTCTACGCTAAAATTTGCACAAATTTCTGACCACTCCTTCTTGGTGTTGCATTTTCAATGTCGAGCAGTGTATATACATTTATGCAGATTCTTCATTATTTAATTTCAGGGCTGTAATATTTGGTAGCAACAGTTTAAAAAGTGAATCGAAGCAAATTGCCAAAACGAAATTAGTAGCCCTTCTGGGCTCACACCCTTTGGGGTAAAAATTGTACCTCGAAATACGATTTTGCATTGATTCATTTTAATATATTCTTTCACTTTCTATTTGAATCAATTCCCATCCGGCAAAATGTAATATTTTTATCTTTCAAATGTAATATATCTATTATTGATTAGCAAACTGAACTATTTAAAACAATAGATGCAGTTTTTCAGAGTATTATTTTTTACTTTTTAATCTGATTGATTTAAATATAAATGTATTTAATTTATGATATAACTAATTAAGGAATTGCGTTATTCATGCATTCAATTTTGAAATATACAAAAAATATATAACAGTTACATGTTAATCTAGATGTATATTCATGAGACAGACAAAATCTAAATCCTTTCAGGCACTTTTTTACTTCCTTGTACGAAGTAAAGAGAAGTACTGCAATTGCGAAAAATTTCAGATATCATATTTCAATAAAAACATCCATTTTGACCGTCTTGAATCCATTTCAACGATGTTTTTGAACATTTGTATGTACGGACAGAATAAAAGACCCTTTTCTTCAAAATGAATTGTAAAATTAATTTAAAATGGGTTCAGAACAAAATTTTTTTTCGTGATGTTTGTATATATTTCGCATGACTCAAAAACGAATAGTTTTAAAATGTTGAAATTTTGCATATGGGTATGCTATAATATGTAGATGTGCATGTCCCTTTTTTGCTGCAACCAAACTTATATAAGTAAGTTAATATATCTGTCTATCTATATATATGTTGCCAATCTATTACTCGACTGAGATTTTTTTTTATCCTCATATGTTGGTAAATTGGGCATTTTTTCTTTTAAAAATGATTGAATAGTGTTTTTTTAAGTTTTGTTTAAGGTTTTTATGACTTTAGTTAATAAGCATACAATAGTTATAGAATTGTCAAAATTAAAAAAATTTAAATGACATTAACAAGGCCGCCATTTGTTTACATTTGGAACTCTTAGTAGAATAGTGTAGTGAGACAGTTGGTGCACCAAATTTAGTGTCTTTTTGACCGTGGGACCAAATGTTCGTTTTCTTTGTTCACAGAAATATTGTCTTCCTGCCAGCTGGCCGAATTGCTTGTTTTTGAGTAGAAACTCTAATTTTTATTTGTAAAAAAAGTTTTAACTGTTTTTAACTGCATTTGGTGTCTTAGGCTTTATTGGATTTCACAACTTTTAATAAAGTTTGAGGTTTTATGTATGTTACCTTGCCTCAAAGTGAGAAAGGAATTGATTGAATTAAAAATATATCTCTAATGAAATATATCTCAAAGTAAAACAATATCCGTTTAAGGATTATATAAAATACATTTCATTAAATACAAAGTTTCAAATTTTAGCATTTCTAAAAATGGTAACTTGAAAACTAATCTAATTTTTTGTGTTTCTAATATAAAAAGAATGTTTTTCAGAAAGTTGCTTTGCAGTTTTTAGTAATCTCTATAACACGGTCTCTGGATATTTTAACTAGTGATTTGAGTTCATGATAATCACATAAAATTAAAATTTTTTCCTGCGCTTTGACTAATTTCTTATATGACATTCTTTTCATATCGACATTTTTAGGATCTATATAATGATTAAGTTTTTTATTCATTTCTACTGAAAGGTACCACATAATCATAGTGCCGTTAGTATGAAGCAACCTTTGGTGGTTCATTTCTTAAACTAGAACCACTGGTTTTCGACCGCCATTCAAGAGATATTTAAGCTTGCAATCGTTTTGGACACACCCTATATTTGTACTAGCATTAACTTATGCATTAATAAAAACAAATCATTTAGTTTATGTGCGTTAATGTTTTAAGTTAATGTGCATTGATGAAATTAGATTTTGCTCTTTATCTATGTGTTCTAATACGTGAAGCCTAGCTTTGCAAATCATTTAACAAACGCAAAATAACTAAGAAATAAAAATAAACTCAGTATACAGTGTAGCCGTGGCATAAACAAACAAAGCGAAAAGCAAAGACCTTTATTTGAGTAATTTTCAAAAACGAATTTAAGTTAATATTTGTATAAGTAATTTCAAACATATGCCATGTAGGTTTGCAAAAAATATCTGTAATTAATAGGAAACATTGATAAATCCATGACACTTATTAAAATTTATATCATAATATTTAATCTGTTAAACGAAGGCATGAATGATATGGTAACATTGTCCCAGTATTGAGGGCTACATATGTTTGGACTGCAACCAGTTACTCGAGAAATATCTTAAATTTCCCTAAGCAAAGCTCAGATGTACTTTTTCGGTAATTCTGAATAGGATACAGCAATTTCTCTTTCTAATTTTAATTGCAAGCTCATTTGAAACTTTTATTCATTCCCAGAAATTTTACCAGAGCTGTTTCATTTTCCCCAAACTTCAACAAGAGGATTTTCATAACAGCTGTTTATTCCTTTACTGAAAAGCAAATTCCGTTACATTACTGAATCATTAAACCTTCTACTCTGAATGATGCAGAAATAGTGATTCTTCTCTTTTTTTTCAATTGAGAAATTGACTGTCGCAGTCAAGTCTATAAAAGAAATAAATAAGACGAATAAGGTGTATCATTTGGACGTCAGAAAAATCAGATCTTAAGGAAGTACAAATGTGCATTTTTCAACATGTATACCTGATCAACTCACGAAAGACAGTCTGGGATATTATCGGTAAGAATACACAATCCAATATTTTATGATAACTAAAGAATCACAGCAGTTAGAACTGTTCTTCGTATTGATACATGCTGTGTTTCGATTAGAAATTCCAGCTTCGTTTAATATCAAATTTATTTTTACTTTGCAAACACGCAGAAACTAATGAGGCCATTTATATGTATTGTTTGACATAATTTATCAGATGATCGGTACATCTTAATGATGAATAATATTCAATATTTCTGTAGTGCAAATTAAATGCTGCGTAGCTTAGAACGTTAATTTCCCGATCAAAACATCCAAAAAGAAATAGACTGCGAAATTCGTAGATCAAATAAATTGAAAAATAAACGAATAAATAATACCGAGCAAGAAATGTTAGACTTAACAGAAATGGCAACATGCTGTCTAAATCAGAACAAAGAGGTGTTAAGCTGAATGCAGTATCAGTTTACGTTTCATCGATAACTACTTTTCATCGATAAGTTCATTTTTGAATCCACAAGAGATATCCAACGAAGAGTATATATTATAAAACTTTATCATCATCGACTTTTGCCGATAAATTAGCGATAGATGTAAGCTTTCTAATGTATTTATACTTTGGTCTTCACAAGAGAGAAAATCTGAAAAATGGTAATGCCAAAGAAAGGTGCCAGATTTAAGAAATTGTAAATACGTATAAAGCAATATGTGGTTGTATCCTTCCTTACGTTCAAAACTTACGTTGTCAGCGTCCTCAGAAAGGGTTGCAGCACATGTTTTCATGCAGTTTGAGTATCACCTACTCTAATTTAATTTTTATCTAAAGACTGGTTTTTCTTAATTAACCATTTTCTAAGCAATTATAAGTTCGTTCCATATGCATCTGTATGATGCCTGACTTTACACGTATGTACATCTGTCACTAATGGGGTTACCACACAAAACGAAGCGAGACTCTTTACGAGATTTTCTCAAAAAGGCTTTTCTCCTAGCGTTAGTTTGGATGGAAGTTTTCTAGCTGAAACAATTTCGCTAAGGGATCTGTTGCGTGTACTTACCACGAGCATATTCTGAGGCCTAGAAAATGTTTTGCCAGCAGCTCTACCTTGCTTCGCCAAAGAACTGGTCCGTAGGTCAATCAGTCAGATATCCCAGAAGCAAAGATTTCTGGAAATGTTTCTTTTGATGAATCGTAGAGAGTAGTTAGCAGGTCTGATAACGGTTTTACATTTAAATGGAAATTTGATTCGTCACTGACACCGACGCAGTTCATTCTGTTCTCCAAAAAATTCATTTTCTATGGTATATTTCAAATGTGTCTGACTATGCCATAGAATCCGTAGAAAGCAATCAAAAGACGATAAGCATTCAGTATGCACACTCTGCTTCAATCCGTATTCATGAATTCGAGCGCAGACATAAAGGTTTCACTGTATTTGAAATCTACAGAACAGTTTCAATCAGTCAGTGGAACTGATTGCCAATTACAACTATCCTCTTTATGTAACACTCCCCCTGTGTAATTTTGAATCTTTTCTATATCCTTCTCTGCGTTTTTGACTGTAATTCATTAAAATGTACCTTTATTTTCTCCCGTAATAAATATGAACTAAAATTCCTTGTATTACAGTCAATACCAATAATAGGCATCCCCACTCCTCTCATACTAACAACAGACATTTTAAATTCTGAAAATAATTTTACGAACGAAACTTCAGTGTTCTGCTGGTATTTTTGATTCATTCACGAATTCTAGGTAATGGTTATCATTCTCATTTTTACCTATTATCGACCATGATACATAAATTTGGTCCCTTTTCAATTCGTCCACCAAAAATTAAATCAACCAACTTCCATGGTTAAGAAAATCGCTTTAAGCCACCTCTTTTACTCGTGGTCATTCCACGCACAAATGATCATGTACAATGATAATTCACGCACAATTACCATCCGCGCAATTGCAATCCGAGCACAATTGATCAATCACAATGAACAAAGATTACAATTTTAGACATACTTTGTCTAAGCGATTTGCAGATTTTCATCTGCTTGTTCCTTTTAGCGTCAGATGGGCAAGTTAGTAAGAGTAATACTTTTAAATATATCTTGAGAAAATAATATATTTATCTGAGCCGAGTTTTCACAAGCGATCCATCTGAATTTTATAATGAAAAAGTTTAATTCGAACTTATTTTATCCAAACTGTGTGTATTGATATAATGCTGACAAATTTCATGTAGATCATATTTACAATCAAAAGTTTTGAACCTTTAGAGGAAAGAAAGTGCACATAACAGGATTTTCGTTCTAAAGCAGATCAATGCAAAAAACGTTGTCCAAAACGAATAGCTTAATGTTTAACATAGCATACCAGTCAAAGTAAATGCGTAAAGAAAACTGTAAAATTCTTATAAGAAACTTAAATTGATAATATACTAACTTACAACAAAAAAAGTGGATGTGTTTTTTACATTCAACATATTTTCCATACTTTCGGTTATGTAATATTAATAGTTAACAAGTGAACTATTTGGAACTCAAGTTCAACAAAAACTAGAAAGCTTTGTCTGTAAGCATTAGATTTTATTATGTAACTAATATTCCACTGAAAATTTACATTTTGCTTTCCTTTCCATGATGAATTTCGTGGGCTTGTTCTGATGTTATTGTCAGTAAGTGAGATAAGTCACAATAGAACACTCCTGTTGTTGGTCTGTTATGAATGACTGAAAGACGTGTAAATTTCTAACTGTTGAAAATTAATATTTATTGTTGATTACAAATACTACAACAGGAAAACACGCACATGAATTCCTGATATATTATTATTATTATATCAAAGAAATATTACATTGAGATTAGATACAATTAAGAAAATAAAGATGAACATTGTTCGTATTATACGAGAATGGAAAAAATTCAGAACTCCTTATTTTCACGATGAATTCATATAATTTTTTATCAAAATCAGTGCAAACGTAACTAAAATACATTTTAAGGTGTTTTTATTGAGAATGCAATTCAAAATATCAAATTATTAACATTTACTTATAAAGTCACATTATTAACTTTTATTTATGTTTATTTAAAAAGCAGCCACACATATTTTTCAGCCTAGCGAAAAGAAAACGTTTAAAGAAATAACTTTCCTTTTCTAAAATGAATTCTCCATCGAAGACACTATTTGAAATCCTGGTATTTCTGCGTTTCCTTTAAAAAAAGGCCATTTCTTTGCTCGAAATCTGGAAATAGATGTTTTGAAAGAATTCTCCATCGAAGACACTATTTGAAATCCTGGTATTTCTGCGTTTCCTTTAAAAAAAGGCCATTTCTTTGCTCGAAATCTGGAAATAGATAAAAAAAGACCTCTTTGCTCGAAATCTGGAAATAGATGTTTTGAAAGAATTCTCCATCGAAGACACTATTTGAAATCCTGGTATTTCTGCGTTTCCTTTAAAAAAAGGCCATTTCTTTGCTCGAAATCTGGAAGCCGGGTCAAGGGATATTAAGAAATCCGAAATATAATCTGATTACATTCAAAGCATAAAGAAAAGCAGAAATTCATAGGAATTCCGAAGTTTATGTGCATTTCGATTTTTGTTTCCAGAATATAGTTTTCAAATTATGTTACTTATCAACGTTCCTGATATTCTGTATAAAAATAATATTCCTGAGAATTTTAACTTAATTGTTTGTCATTCTTTAATGCACTATTTTTTCTCAGGGAAAAAATAGATTTACTTCCAACTCATTGAGAAAAGAAGACATTTATTCTTAAACAAATAAGCAGAATAAAACAATTAATATATTCTGGCTTCTAAAAGTTAAGTATAATTAGTAATAACTACGTAAAACCTACAAAGTTTATGTAATAAAAGATTAGTAATCGGCGTATGTGTTATTCGCTAACTTAAATTAAAAACTTTCTATGTGTATATAAATTCTTTTAGTTGATGTTTAAGGGCAAATCACATGCAAATTTCACAGAACTGAAATATAGCTGACCTACAGCATGTATGACTTACTAGAATATCTTGGAATTTCTAAAAAATGTGTTGCTGAATGTAGAATAATCGAAATAATGAAATCAATGCAGTCAGTCACATTAAAATAAACACTGAATAGAACTCATACATACACTGGTGTGCAAAAATTAAGGACGAGACGGTTTTTTCAATATAACTTTGTACAAAAGCTTTCCAAATCAACACATTTAATACCGTAAGATCCCCAATACGTAAGGACATGAGTAATGTAAGCAACACTTACTAAAAGAGAAATCAGAGGGATAAAAGAAGCTTTATTGAAAAAGTAGCATGGAGCGCAATGCGACTGAAGGCCGAAACATCCCTGTGATGGGTGTCCAGCAAGAAACATCCAGTCTTTAATAGGGGATATGATCTCCCCTGACTGCTAGGCAGGTTTCACATCATTTGTGCATGCTGGATATGTGGTTGTTAATGAGCTGTTGAGACACTGCTGCTCGTTCCTCTTGTAGCACCAATCGCAGTTTCGGAATCGTTACTGGCGATAAGTTACGTGCTGCCACGGGTCTCCCTAGTAAGTTCCGTACATGCTTGACGGGATTTAGATCCAGAGACCTTGCCGACCAATCCATGTGTTCAATATCTTCACTCTCCAACAGCTCTTCGACAGTAACTGTGCGATGAGGTGGAGCGTTGTCGTCCATGAAGAGGAACTGAGGACCCATAGCCCTTGTGAAAAGACGCATGTAAGGAAGAAGAACCTCGTTACAATAGCAGTCCCAGGTGACGAACCTCCTTGGGAGATATGAAGGTCGGTCCGGCTACCAAGCATTATGTCTGCTCGAACGAGAACTCCGCGACCTCCAAAACAGTCCCTTTTGATGATGTTGAAGGGGTTATTGCGTGTTCCCCGCTCTGTCCAGATGTGTATGTGTCTAGAATCGCAACTCAGACTAAATCTGCTCTCATCTGTAAAGAGTACTCGTCCCCATTCATTGTCTCTCCAATTCCGGTGTTCCCGGCACCACAGAGAACGCCTTCTCCGATGGGCAGGCGTTAGAGGTACACACCGTACAGGGCGTCGTGCAAACAGACCACCACCGTGCAGTCTTCTGGCCACGGTAAAACGCGATATCGGTCGTCCAGTCGCCTGTGTCGTGTGTCTAGCGATTTCTCCCGCTGTCTGCCGCCTGTTTCTTCTGGCCTGTAAGGCAATATACCGGTCATCTGCGGGTGTGGTTCCTCGTGGACGACCACTACTAAACCCCCGGATAGTTGTTCCTGTAGTTTGAAATTGTCTCCAAAGTCGTGAAACGATGCTGTGAGCAATTCCGAACTCTGCAGCCACACTTGTCACACTGCGGCCTTCCTCCAACTTCCCAATGATTCGACCTCGGGTAAAAGCATCCAGATGTCGTCTAACAGATTGATTATTCGCCATTTCTCGCTGAGGCAGCAACTAGGTGTGATTTTAACTGCTATACAGCGTACAATCTCTTTGCGAAAAATACTGATCTTTCACCGACAACATGCTTTATACTACTCAGACACTCCTCCATTACGTTTACCTGCATATCTGCGCATGTGCTACCGTACATCACCTTACTTAATCTCCTGATTGGTCTTTCTGTCCGCTCTGCCTCTTCGTTCAGCTGATATGCTAATTTTTCGACTTCGTCCTTAATTTTTGCACAGCAGTGTAGTCTTCAGTCTAAGGAGGAGAAGTAAGACTAAGGTGACTAAGACTAAATCCTCCAACAAGACAGCAAGCTGTTATTAATTACTTGACATCCCAAAGCAATTAAACCCTCCTTAGGGCCGGTATGGAGCATTAACTACATATCATCTCAAAAGCATGGTCACTGAGGATAAAACATCACGCCATCAGTAAGGTAAAACTTTGGGACACTTAAGTGCAATATTATTTGACGACGGCCAACAAGGCGCACGATCACAGTGATGGGCAGCATATTTGTTGTCACGGCGAAAGAATTAGTGTTGTAATATTGAAGCATAAGAAATGCTGTGTCAAATTTTTCAAGCATCTGAAAGCGGTCAACAGATATAATATCCTTTTTCTGCACTGCATTGCCGCTCACACGTCGCACGAAGGACTGTGCAAACTTTCAGTGAATTATAGCACAAAATCCTTCCCCATCTGCCATATTCCTATGAATCAACGCTCAGAAAATATTACTGCCATCATTCACCTAGCCAGTAAACAGTTCATTGGCAGAAAGGTGCAGTATGCATCAGTTGACAAATTCTTTGCATCTCTTAATTTCTATCGCCATGAAGTCCAGTTTTTGGTAGGGCGATAACAGTGGTATGTGAATAATGAAGAACGTTAGTTTGATTGTCAAAGAATTATTTATTTCATATACTGTGTTTACTCGAAATTAAGACCGCCTTTTTTGTTACATTTTTGTTCTAAAATTTGTCAGGGTTTTACAAATCGGTGTTGTAATATATCAAATTCTAGAATAAAAGGAAGGAATTTAATTATCATACTAACAGAATGATTACCGTATTTAAGTACTAAATAAAACTCACA
>KK119136.1:23675-52616 GCA_000611955.2 Stegodyphus mimosarum
TATATATATATATATATGATGTTGTAAATACGTACAAATATTTTAGTCCTATTTACTGCATTTTAGATTTTCTATATTTTTGGGATATCTTGTATTGTTTTACTTATTTATTTTATATACTTATTGTTTTTTAATGGTAATTTAATGGAGGCGGTTATAATTTGGGACAATATTTCTTGTATTTAAGTGCTTGTTTGTTGCATAGAATTACATATCCTTAAATTCTGAGAATAACGCTTCTGGAATTGTAAACATAGCTCAATTAGAACTCATATATTGACAATTTCGTTCTTCAGGGGACTATCGATTTTTGGCCATCTTGGGCGATTTCCTGGAAAATTCGAGAAAACACATTTTTAAAGCCTTACAACCGATTTTTCGAGAAGTTTCCAGAGCCTCTGCTGCAGGGTATGTATTTTCCGCTGAAGTTCAGTACACGGATATTGGAAGAAAATTTATTCGCTTCTTAATCTGAATATTACTATCAAAAGATAGAGTCCGGGTAAGCTCCCTGTTCTGTCTTCAGTGTGAGAAATTTTGTCATGGCCAGATCGGCTTTAATAACAATCTCGATGTTTGAGGTGGGAAGAACCAACATGAATGATGAAGAACCAACGTGTGTCCGATATCTTTCGGATCGTAATGCCACTTCCAAGGTCTGTCCACTTTTTCCGAAACGGCAAGCTAGATTTCTAAAAAAACATTTTTTAGATGAACGATTAATCCCAGGTTTCCGGATACTGCCACTCCGCTTTTTGCTTTGAACTCTAAATCCACCTCACTCTCCGATCTTTTGAAAAAAGAAAACCTATATAGTCTCCTTGTCAAAATTTTGGAAACTACTAAAAAGTGTAAAATATCTGTTTCCCCGCTGCAAAACTTAGATTTTGTAAGGGAACTTTTAAAGTGAAATTTAATTTTCTCTTATCCTACAATTACGATTTGCTGAAGAAAGTCACTCGAAGTCGTCTTCTGATTCGCCGGTGAAGTACTTCTTGTTTCGCCAGCCGACGATCCTTGCCCTGTGCCTGATTTAACTCTCCAGCCTCGCGGTTTTTCATCGCCCCTCAGATCAGCAGATGGAACAAATTAAACTGCCTCCTTCCAGATCTCACTTGATGTTTTCTGTTTCACAGAGGAAAATCATCTAATGAACTTTCACTTTCCTCATACCCTTCCCGGGTTTCATTGAGGAGCAGGAAAGAGCTAATTAATGCAGATGTATGAGGAATTGCTGAATATCAGCGTTCCTCATGAGTTATTTCCAGCCATTATTGTGCTTGTACTTATTTTCCTAATAATTGCTTGTTTCTTCCTTCTTTTCTGAACTTATTATTCAAAGAAACATTAACGATCCCGTCGCTCGCAACATTAATACTGTTGCCAGCGACGATTATGATAAATACTGCTAATCATAATAGCCATGTAAAATTGAGAGATTTCAGTTTACGTTATATACTGATTATGTACTTTATACTGGTTACGGGTATGCCTAAAAACAAACAGGTAATAATATATCTCCGATTTTTTCTAGTCGCTAAATTTTCTTTCTAATATATTGTATTTAATTTGGCAGCTTGTCTTTCATTCTAATCAGAAACATGCTCTTATCAAATATTCTCCTAGATTTTAATTCTTTTTAAATTATCCTAGGCAAAAGTCTTATTATCGAAAAAATACGGTTACTATCACCATCTGAAGACGATTTATCACTTTTAAGCATTTCAATCGCAGCAGCAGTTTATTGCTTGTATTACTATGCCACGTAAGCATGTCAACTTGGGTTTTTTATTTCTGACGTTTGATTCGCGAAGTATGCAGGATTATGGAGATTATGTTTTATCTTTAGACACCAGTATGGAGCATAAATCTTATATTGTAACTAAAAGAGAAAAATAGCACAATTGCGATTTTCAAATCTATACATGCATCATATAATAAATATATGAAATGGTTTCTTCTTAGTGAATGAATCCTTTAGTTAACTTCTTTAAAAAAAGAACGCGATTATTAAAGATAGCTTCAAAATCAAGATTTAAATTTCAAATCTAGTTATTTTCCAGACCAAAAGAAAGTTACGAATATATCATTTATTTACTCTAAAAAAATATCGTGATATAAAATTGTCTTCTCTTCTGCAAGTATGTATGCTTTAGTAAATAAATGTTCAGTTCACGAAATTTATACTAAAACATGTATTATAGCTGAATGCAGCATTATTATTTAGCATTCATAAAAAAATTTACATAACTTTAAAGGTACTACAACGAAACTTAAAGAATTTTTAGAATTAGATAGTTTTAATTGAAAGATTACAAATCTGTCAACCATTTGGCACTGCACTAAAATCGTAGATCCACAAAATTTGAGAGTCTGAATTTAAAGGTTTAGCCTACGTTTTATAATGAGAAAAATCCACTTACCATTAACTGTAAAATAACTGTTTCATACACATTACAGAAGACATGACGTAAAACAACCGAGAAAAGACGTGTAAGCAAAAATTGTAAAAACTAATTCTACTTCTAAAGCGATGATGTGAAAAATTATCTTGAAACTCGGGCAGCTTAATTATTTAATTGCACAGAAATAGGAGATATTTTGAAGTAATATTCAACAACTTTGAAACAGATTTGCATCTGAGGGTGAAAATGAATGATGCATTCTTAATGGTGCTTAAAATAAAGTTTCGAGCTCGTCATAATGAAAGATCGAATGATTTCATCTGTTTTCCGCGCGTAAATCCTACAGTTTGGAGATTCTCTTTATTATGGACGCATAGTAGTAGCAAACGATGCTAATCGAGTGGCGCCATATTGTTAACAAACCGGGATGATGCTTTGCAATGATTAATAGTTCCCTTTATACGGATCTTTCTCGAGAGAGTTGTGAAGTGAAAGGAAGTAGTTTAGTAAAACTACTGAATTATTTCTATCCTTTTCCAGATTTTAAGGAAATGGAGGCTTTCGTTGCTACCAAACTAAACATGTGATTAGCATCTATTACTAAATTTAAATGACATTTCTACAAGTTTCTCCGATTATCAAAAGATAAATTCTTAGAGGAGAAAAAAACTGAGATGGTAATTTAGTGAACATTAGTTTACAAATAATATCTATCCATTATTAATTCTGAAGAATAAAATTCATTTAAAGTGTCTTACAAATTTATGTGTATCATCCATCAACTGGTATAAGAATAAGGTCTATTTTTAATGCAAAATGCTTTCAAAATTGTAATTTGAATACAAAGAAATTTTTCATGATGACCACTTTCCGTTTACGAACATTTCTACCAGTGTTTAAATAAACATTGTCATTGATAATTCTAACATTATTTTCTAAAACGATTCTCTAAATCAATCAAGATTAACAGATATATAAAACTAGTACAAATACATGACATGTCGCAACGGAATTAAAACCTTTTATGGATTATAGAAATAAGAAACTTGAATTTTTAATTGTAACCATTACAGCAAAGCTATTTTTGCGATAAACAAGCTATTAATCGTTTATCACATTGACTTGATTTGTATTATGAAATAATTATCATTAAATGGCTCATCAGATTCCAAATATATGTTTAATATTTTTTTTTTATTTTCTAACTATGCAACTTGCCACATGTCCTCAATCAATGTTCAACTAGCGCTACGGCAAATGATTTCTGTTTGTGCTAATATTATAATAGGTCGCTATAATTTCTATGTCGACGGTGTAATAGCAAACCTATCGCGAAGAAACTTGACAGAAAAATTTTAATACATCGGAGAGGATCTTTTAAATTACTAAGTAAATGTCATAATATAATTTTCGGCTAACGTGTTTATAAACTACTCTAAATCATGTAAGAAAATTATAATAATCTGATGGAAGTTAAGAAAATAACTTTATAAAGTTCAATATATTTCAGAAAACGAAGTGATTAACAGAAGAAGAAAATCAAATGAATAGACTCCATTTGATGAATAAGCAGAGAATTTTTTTTTAAATTAGTAAGCAAAACATAAAATGAAAATTTTACAATGTTTTACTTGTGTATTTCTGTATTTTGAGAAGCGTTCAAAATATTCAGTATAAGAAAAACTGTATTCTAAATTTTCCCCTTACATTAGTAACTGCATATCTTTCGAGTCAACTCTTAGTTTCGTTAATATAGTATCAAAAACTCTTCTAATAAAATTCAAATAGTCTTGCACAGAGTAAATTTATTGTACAGATAAATAAGTATTTTGCCATTAGTGAAAGTCATCTTTTCTACAGAGACCTAGACGATAGCCATTCAGACGATTTTAGTCTTTCGTGGAAATTTACATCCCGTCCACGAAGAAGAAAATCGTCTGCAAAAGTGGGAATCTTAGAGAAGGCTCACAATCTTGAGATACATTTTTCTGTTGGTTAGCGAAAATATAATGTGTACTGAAGCAATATCTCTCACAGAAATCACTTATTTCACTTGAAGAGATAAGCTTTTCTGATGAGTTATTAGTTCTTCTTGACAGATGTTATTCTGTAAAATAAAATTATGGAAAAAATAGAAAAGTGTGATTATCTGAAGTAATTTTCCGGTTCAATTAATGCTCAAATAAAATCAACATTATTGTTTCGTATGAGAGTTTTACAAACCTTCCTTGCAGATATTTTACATTGCTTCGTTTAGGGGGTTAAAAAAGGCAGCCTTGTTCAAAAATTCATCTCATCATAATATTCTCTATCTGTATTTTAAAAAACGCAAAAACACTCAATGTTTCTTTTCCCAAACTTATATTCTTAGCTGTGGCTACACCAAATACATTTTCTCCCGACATTTAAAAAGCGAAGTTTCGTGCATGCAATACGAATCCATGGTAGCACATGTTTGTAGTTTTTAATCTCTTAAACATTGTGACAACCTAAAACTTGGACAGAAATTCCCTACTCTTTTGTGATATCACCAAACAGCATGCAGCGACGAAAGCAAACAAGCAGATATTTCCTCCTTCTTGTTTATCTCGAAACAACAGTGCCGTATAATAATGCTTCATACGTTAGATATTATCATGTAATCTCCGTGCTTCCTCAACCGTTTACCAAGGATATTTTCTGCGCCAAAACACTGGACTTTCTTATTTGTGTGCATGGGGTAAAAGAGTTAGTACTTGCTTCTTTCTTTCTCTCTCTCTCTCCTCATACTGAATTGGTAGCTCTGATTCTCCAAGAAGCAAAGTTAATGTTGTATCTAAATAATGATGCATTTCTTATATTTACAAAGATTCGCTTGTGCAGTGCTTCTTTGAATCCTTCGCATTTTAGAAACGGAAAGCTAATATGGCAGTGTCTTCTAAAAATTAGTCATTCATTTATTTTTCACAACATTAAGCTAATATCTCACACGTATGGTATATATCCAATTACTTTGATGTTGTCTCAATAAATTTGGTAGAATTCTTTCATTCCGCTTTTTGGTATAGAGAAGGGCGCATTTGGGAAATAAATTAAACTGATTGCGAATTAAGGCATTCATTGTGAATTTTTAATGAAGATTAATTTTACATTTTCTTAGTTTCATAAAGAAAAAAATCACTGACAGTTTTAAAAACGTTGCTTTTTTTAACTGGTAACTTTGCTGGTAACTTTCCTTTAAGTGGTTCTTTATGTAGTTATCCCGCCTCACTAATTCCTTTTTAAATTGCAGCAAAAGTCATAATCCGACACGTTGGGAAGTTTAGTGATGCCGATTTATTAAATATGCGGATTTACTGTAATAAAAGTGCATATTTAAACAAAAATACCTTCTTTGCGTTATATAATTTGTAAAGGAGTGAAAAAATTGCATATGATATCTTTGGAAACATATTTAATAAGAACAACTTATTTGATAATCTTTTGATAAATTTATTCATAATTTAATTACATTTAATCAGTTTCTGTTTTAAAATCCTCATTATTGCCAGTAAATTAAATCTTTTCAGATGTCCATCTGCTTCACAGATTCTGGTGTGTTTAAAATAAATAATTCCGTATACTGTAAATGCCCATTTCTTTCTCGCTGTTTTACTTGTAATTCTTTCGAATTTTCAAATGAATTGAACTCTTCATCAATCTCGAATCGAATGATCCTATATTTTCCTAATTTTTTTTAATCAAGACAAAAACAAAGTATGCATAAGTGTAAAGTTTTAAAAAATGTCTAATTGAATGTGATAAAAAGATGTACAGCAACTCCCGAGTCTTAACGAATGAAATGGTAGTAGAGTCATCTTACGTCAGGGACATCGATAAAAAAAGATGTTGGATTATCGGGTATAACCAAACCGCTGGATTCTGAATTGGAATTGTCTGCCTTTTACAATGTTATACAAATTTCACCCTCCTTCCCCAAAGAAAAACAAAATAAATAAAATCGTGATTTTTATGAAACCAAATAATCTCAAATGAACTCCATCATATAAAAGGTTTACATCTAGAATTTCACATTCGCTACATTCGGAAACTTATATCTTAAACACATTTCTTCTGTTTTAACTGTCGTTTCAAGGATCAAATATATTTACATAAAACAACTCACTTTTCCCGTTACCAACCAATTACTCTATATAACTTCGTCGATCAAAATCTTGTTTCATCTTACATTTTTTTTGTTTGTTTGTTAAAACTTAATTTCACATCATAGTTTAAGAACATGTATTATTCTGAAATTCTGAGAACGCCGTCTACTCCGTTACAAATAGCGAAAATCAGGTATTATAAGCAGTGGAATGTTCATAAAAAACATTTAAATTTTTCTTTTTAATGTTTCGTCTATTTTGAACTGCTAACAGCTAAATTCTCACTCTTCAAGGTGATTTTTGCCTTTACAGAGCTTAATTTAAATCGCAAACAGCTAAAAGAAACATAAATAATTAAAACCTTTATTGGCAACTAGCAATTAAAGACCTTCTTTGGCAGCATAAACTAGCCTCAAACTTATAACAGACTTGGAGCGAATTATCGTAAGTCTGAAGTTAACGACAGAGACTTGAGAAGGTTAAAATTACCTTTTTATTAAATCAGAACTCTAACATAAAAGCACTTCTCGTGCTAACAGGTTTGATCATCACTAAGTGGAGATGTAACTTAAAGTAGCAATCTAATTCAACTTAATGACTAAGAACTTCTTAACCAAGAGACAGAAAGGAAATGGAAAATAAGAATTTGTAGTTAAAAGGTCTATATCATTATAACTGGTTAATTAAAATAATAATAAGACTATATAATAAATATTTACAACTCGTTCTTTTAGCTTTCGGTAACTACTTATGAAATTTAACAAAACATCTGTATGCGCTATATATAAAACTTCTCACAAGTAACTTTTTAAATAATTCCTAAGAAGGTTAATTACAATCTTCTGTAAGACTGAGTTCACAATTTTCGTCACTAAATTAAAATACTACATTCATAAAGCTCTTTAATGCTCTTCTATTCTTCTATTCATCGGCACGTTTTGGAAAAAACAGCGTTTTTCAAATTATGACCTAAGGCAGATACGGATGAATAATTAAAATTGTAATTAATTAATCAAAATAAATAGTAATAGTTTTTTCGAATACTTTTACATTAATTTTCATTTTTTAATAATTACACCGAGTAACTCAACTCAAGATAGTGGAATCCCTAAATCTGCTCATGTAACCAACGACTTTAAGCCAAATTAATATACATCAAAATAAGAAAGAATGACATGCTAAATAAAACTGAGTGTAGATGAATCAACATTATTTTAGCAAAAGCGTTATTTTTGCTAAGAACAAATATTTGAATCCATAATAAATAATATATTTTAACGGTGAAGTACTTTTAAAAATGCATCATATATTTCCATAATAAGGAATATTTGACCCTTTCGCTAGAGATCCTAGTCAAAAATTTCAGATTAGCTCATCTTTTTCATTGCTTATCTATTATCCTTTAATAAATAATACTTCGAAGAAACAATGATGTTTTCAGTTATAACTAATCAACCACTTTCAACCCTTAAACAGTCTTTTTCAAAGCTGAAGTCCTTTCAAAATGTATCCTATTTCCATAATAAGGAATATTTGATCCTTTCACTAGAGATCCTACTCAAACATTTCATATTATTCATCTTTTTCATTGCATATCTATTATCATTTAACAAATAATACTTGGAAGAAACAATGATGTTTTCAGTTATAATGAATCAACCCCTTTTCAAAACTTAAACAGTCTTTTCGCCTTAAAATTTAGCATTGCAAATCTGAAGGTTAAAAATTATAAAAAAAATTTAATTAAAACGGTATTTTGTTTTTAAAATAAAGAAATAGAAATATATAGTCGCAATAATTAAAATAATGCGTGAAAGCTTAAAACATGTTGATAATAACAATTAACTGCCTATTTTCATTATTATTTTATTTGTATCATTTGTATTAGTAGTACTAGTAGTAGAAATAGCAATGGAGGACCTGAACACCATCCCTCCACCATTACGGTTAATCGGTTCTGCCCACATCTGCCTTTGTCTAGTATTTATTAATAATTCTGTAATTTTTACATGGTCATATTGTGGCTGGTTTGTAAAATTCTATGCAATTATTGTATTCACATTAACATAACTTATTACATAAATTTTGGTTGGAGAATTTTCTCTAAGTAATTTCTTTCTTTCTTTGTAATTTCTCTTTATTTTTAAGCGGTCTGTATATTATTTCTTTATCATAAAGTTTCTCTTTTGTTATTTGCACCATTTCAACGAACTACAAGTGTAACTTTTAGAACGTTGTCGGTCATTCCATTTGAGTTCTCTTCCATAATTCCTTTCATCTTACTGCAGTTCTTTCATGAGTTTCTCAGTTTCAAGGTTTCTATTTTATTCCTCATCTCATACCTTATATGTATATTGTGCTATTGTCTTCCAGAATAGTACTTTTTTTTTCAAAGTTTTTCGTCTTTTCCTTTTGTATGTCTCAATCCCATCTCTCTTTGCTCACACCGAATCAATAGGGATATGCATTCTTGTCAACTTGATTTTCAAGTCTATAATATCTTTATGACAATTTAACTACCAATTCATCCTGTCTTCATAATCGCGAAAAGTTAGTATTTATTCGTAATTTGAATGCATGTACATTTTAAACGTAATATGCATTATATTTTTTGCTAGAAATTCATCACTTTTTCAAATTATGAACACTGATGTTATTTGCTTTACTCTATTAAAGATTGCATTTATTATAATATTAAATCTTTATTATAGCTTGTTATATGAAATTATATTACTTGATATAAATCTGTGCCCAATTTTGTTAGGATGTCCACTGTTTTTGTGATATTTTGCCACATGAATTTTTGTTTTACTAAGAATTTACTAAAAGCTTGAATATTTGTTGTTGGCATTTTAATATGAAAATCCTTAGTGAGTGAGCAGTTAGTAATGTAATGCTCAGGCTTTCCCAGCTAACCACAAATACAGGTACTTGTGTTTGAAATACCAAACCTTTCGAAATATTAGGGGAAAGGTCCGTGGCCTGAAACAAAACGCACCAGTTGTGGGTTTGCAATAGTCGTTGTGGATTTACCTTATCAAGACTCGTATTTCTTATTTATCTGTTTGGCGAACATGACGTGTTCTGACTGGACAGCGAGTTGACTGTAAACTATGTCCTATAGAGTAGCAAAGACGACAAGATGAGAAGGGTTAAAATTACCCTTTATTTTTTAACGTTTTCACAGTCGCTCTCGCACTTTGCGATACAAAGACCAACCACTTTCCTTGTCTCCATGTAGATTTCTCCAATATTGATTTTATTTATTTATTTATTTACCTCACTCTTCTTGCTAAAGACAATTATTTGCAAGTAAAGTAAGCTTATTATTTAAGTCTTCTGCCATTTTATAAAAGCTATTTCTTCTATCTATTCATTCTTTACTAGTATATTCTGCACTTACTACCCATTTCCTTTCATTGATCTCAAAAACAACACAGTAAAATAATTGATTACTGTTTAAAATTATTTGTAATCTGCCATACCTTTTAACTTTCTTCATTTTATATTTTCATTTCCTCATTATCATATTTTACTTTTTTATTTTATTTTAATATTAGATATAATCTAGTTTATCATGTGGCTGTAAATAATAAGAGAATTTCTGCAAATAAAAGCGTAATTATTCATTGATGAATAGTGATTTTTCATTTGAATAATTTGATTGATAATGTAGGATTCAGACTAAAATAGAAGAAAATAAAAAATTTTAATGTAATTTAAAAAATTTAATGCGTAAAATAAGTTTTTATTTAAAACTTTTAAAATAATATTCAAACAAAAAGGATGGGGAAAATTTATGATACAGTTTAATGGAGAAAAGAAACTAAATAATTTTCTCTACAATTTTATATCATGAATAATAAACACGTGTGTATCTAAATAATGAAATCCAATGATTAAATTGTATTTCTAAAAGCATATTCAGTTAGCTTTATAAATTTATTAAGGATGCTTCCCTCTTTACTCGTTATCTGAGGGTTTAGATGAATTTTATAAAGAATATTGTTAAATCTCTTTTTCCCATTGAACTAAGTGAAAAATTATTTTCCCTGTATCATTTAGTTCATTAATTGTTTTATGAGTTTTAAATAAAAGCTTATTCGTATTTTAAAAAATATTATTATTTTTTAATTTATTCCCTTACCCATGGTTTCTCGTATTACTAATTTGCATCCTTTATTAATATAAACCAGATTTTCCGCCCGACACTTTCTACATGAATTATTTGGAAGGAAAATGAAAACAAAATTGAAGCACGTACTTCTCTTTTAAATACAAATTTGTCAGCTGCGCAATAATACAATAGCGTAAGAGGACGTTCTCTGTGCTCCCAAAAATATTAAAAAACCACGACAAAAACCATAACTCCCTCCCACCAAAGGCAGATGAGCATTTTCTAGCTCTATACAGCATTCAACTTAACCATATGTTAAGTGGAACAATCAGAACAAAGCTCTTTTGCTACGCGTGGAATTAAAAGTGTGTGCTGGAAATTCATTAGTAGGATTGCAAGAATGCACTTAAGAATTGCAAAAACTGAGCCTGAGAAGAAACTCTTAAGGAAGTCTAATTTCATGGTATTCCAGCAGAAGGAATATCACAGAACAAACTGAGGACAGAAGATTAGAGATGTGGACCTGAAATCTGAGAAAGCAGACTGTTGGCAGGCTAAGAGTATTTTGCCAGTGGATAGGAATTCCTGACGTTCCAAGGGGAGTTAACAATTATTTGGAGAATCTTATTTTGAAGAATCTGTAGCTAATGGAGATTGGATTTAGCAGCCTGAGCCCTAATTGAAAACATGTAGAAGAGAGCAGGATAACGAAATGACATAACCTTGCTTTTGATGGAGAATTATCTTTGGCGTCCAAGAATCAGAAACATACTACAAATGGTGTAACTAAATTTGTCATAAACTTTCTTGAAATGGTTTCTGAAGATAATATTGCTGTCTTGATTTATATCAAATTAGGTAATGTTGCTATTCCATTCTATTGGCTCGTCAAGGAGAAGGACAACATAAAGAGTTCTCTTGAAGTTCCATTTTCGTAAGGTATGACAGAAATGCGTCATTTGTTTTAAAGGAGAGTTCTAACGCATTTGAAGTTGGCTGTTTGATTCAAGATGGCAGTATCATCCTCAAACAAAGCAAGCTGAATCCTGATATCGTGAGCGATGTCATGAGTGTAGAAATTAAAAAGGATGGTCCTGAGCACACTTTTAGCTTGAATACCAGCAACACTAGCTTGAATGCGGCGGGTAGAAGAAAGGTGCTTCCTATACGTACCTTGAAGCTCCGGTTCCTGATAAAGGAGGCTATGAGGTGGATGACAAAGACAGGTAGATTATGTTGATAAGTCTGTAAAGAAGTCTCTGATGTCACATCCAGTGGAATGCCTTTTTAATGTATTTTCTGACCTATTGTTTCTCGAATTACTTATTTTCATCCTTTATTAATGTAAACCAAATTTTCCACATGAATTATTTGGAGGAAAAATGCAATGTCAAAGAAGACACCCCCCCGGCCAGCATTTATGCCCTAAGTGATGGTATTAACTACTCTAAGGAGTAGATGAGAGGTAATATGCTTCGACCGAAACCCGAACTGCTCAGGCGAGAGAGAATTTAGAATATTTCACTTACTGATGAGGATGTAGAGGACAGCTCGCTCTGTAATCTTGGAGAGAGCTTTCAAGAGACTGATAGGCCTCTAATTCTGTGGAAAGAAAATATTCTTGTTAGGCAGCGTGATGACGGTGACAGATTTTCAGACTCGGAGAATATTGGAGCTAAAGACAGTAATTGATGATTTTAATAAGATAGGCAACAACATTTAAGGAAAGAATATTACAAGGTCCATCAGGACCAGGGGCTTTCTTCGTCTTGAATTTATTGATGATGTTCAGGACTTGGGAAGGCAAAATAACTGTAGAGACCCATCTGCTATAGGATGGAGGTGATAGGGGGATTTACCTTCTTAATTTTGTTATTATCATAGGCAGATGGGTTGTTTTGAAACGAGGTTTCTAGTTCATCAGCAAAGCAGTTGGCTTTATCCAGGCCGGAGAAGACAATACCACAGGGACCATGAAGAGGAAGGATTGTGTACTTCTTTGTAAGTTTTCTGAGACTGTAGAGAGAGTTATCCTAAGCGTGGGAAAAGTAAAATCTTCTTCCATTCTTCTTGATTTTGGCTCTTAAACCTTTTTTTGACAAGATTCTATAACGTGTTGTAGGCACTTTTGCAGGCCGGGTCGCAGATCTATTGCCATCTCTTCCTGGTACGATTCTTCTCTTGAATGGGGATCTTCATGTCCTTGGGAATTCACTTTGGAGGCCTTATACTACTCAAATCTTTGATAGAAGAGTTGATGTCAGTGGTGAGTTTACTCAAAGCATTTTCCAGGTCAGTGATTGTGGTGATTTTCGGATCTCCAGTACCCTGGTATTCAGGATGTCGCAGAACTTTTTCTAATTCGGAATGAAAGTATCTTCGGAGAGAGGAGCAACAGTAGTACAGAAGATGGCATAAGTAAGGCAGTAAGGTACAGTCGACTCCACTGGTAAAATCTAGCAGCCAATCAGGAGTGAGCAGGCTTCAACCTGCGAGAAGGAAAGCGAGTCATTCACGGAGTGGATCAAAAATATATTGTTCAAAGTTAACTTTTTTGCAGAAAGATTTAAATGCACTAACTCACTAATGGGAAGAATAGAAATTGTAATGGAAGCCATTGAATTTTTGATAGAATTTAATTATGAATGCTTGTCAAATTACTTATTATCAAAACGCCCGAAAATGCATATTAAGTGTAGCATACTTGAATACCAATAGCATTAAACGTCAAGAATTGGAAATTTGCAGTTTCTCAATTCGCAATTTCAAAATTTTAGTTGCATTTGAAGATTTGAATCGCGTTCTCCAGCTCAAGGATTTGAATCGCAAATATTAAAGTGTGTTAATATTGAATTAGCAAGTGTGTTTATATTCAGTTCTCATGTGCTTATCTTAAGAACATATTGCATATTTTTAGTACCTTATTTTACGATATGATTGCGACAGACTGATACTCCTTGCAATTCATTTCCAAATAGATCTTCATTATTTTTCGAGATACGTGTTCAAGTTACTAAGAAAGTGCTCCTCGGATTGCGCCATACGTCTACTCCAGACCAACCTGGCAGCTTTTTTCTCACCATATCGTCAAAGCTGATTAGCGTGATTCTGAAGAAAAGTCAACGTTTTAGGATTAAATTCCTAATAGAAAAGAGTAAATACTTATTTAATAATAAGCCCATAGCACTATGAGTTCAGTGTTCAAATGAACACAGTAGCACTGCGCATATAAGTATACTTTAGGCCCACAGGGAGTATGAAAAAGAAGACAAAGAAAAGAAGAATAAACAAGAGGTGATCCCAAATTTTAACCCAAGCCTTACGAAACTTTATGAAACGTTAAAGAGTTTTATAAGTGCAAAGTGGAAACATCGCAACTACGTTGGAAATTTTTAACATTTAGTGGAAAAACTTTAAAATCTGAAAAAGTTATATTTTCAGATGAGGCAAAATTCAGTCAAGAAGCAATGGAGAGTTTCCCCTATTTTTACTAAAATGTAGTTTTTCAGAGTAAAATATTCATGCTGAAAATATCAAACTTATTTATTTACAAGCTTTTAATTACTTATGAAATGTAATGTGTTCCAGTTTTAATCATTTACCCCCATTCATTGTTGTTTTCTCCTTCCATCTCATTGAAAAACGAGAGTACTTTTGCAATGAAATATTCAGTTAAGCATTTCCTCATTGCAGTGTTATTGTGACTTTAAATATGACAGATTCTACACAATCACATAAATTTGGCGTCAAAATGTAACTGTTAGATAGATAAATCTTAAGGCTATATTTAATTTCCTCTATTTAGTTTATGAGATTATGTTCTGCGTTCCACTAATAAAGTTAAACTGCATGTCGTTCATTCTAGAGCATATGCAGGTTTGATACAAACAGTTTATTACAAAGTTAGAACAGCTCGTAATCAAATGTAATAATTTAGATCAACGTCAACTGCATGAGATCCAGCTGTCTCTTTGGCGAATAATTTTCAAGGTATTTTTAATTAGTAAGTTAAAAATTTTTAGTAGCAGTAAGTAGTTGTCAGTGAACTTTAAGTCTTTGTCAGAAATTAATTACATATTGTACTTGTAAGAAATTTTAAAAGCAAGCTTGTGTTCATAGCCAGGTCCAGGAGACAAGTAACTTCGTATTGTGCTATTTGTAGTTAATCCTCACAAGTTGCATAGTAGAATAAATTTAAAGCAATGTATCTGTCTGTTTGCTTTTCGAGTTTAGTTAAGTTAGTTGGGAAAACTTGCCCAGAACTATAGATAAATTGTACTTAGATTAGTTAAACCCTAGACAGCGATATTACAAATTTACAGTCTCTATCCTTTATGATCTTGTTTCGTTCTTACCTAAAATAGAATATACGTGATACAGTTCATACTCTAACAAGCTACAGAATTTTTTGATTTTTTGCTTTCCATCAAAACATTTCTATTGCCAAAATTTTAGGCTAGAAACCCAATCATTTTCTTTCCAAAATTTAACATTACCGAATAAACACGGAACTCTCAAATGAGTATGACAAGTCTACTACGTTTCTAACAAATATTTATTTTCATTCGAACTACTTATGTAAAGTATAATTCCACCTTCAGAGTGTTTCTTCCACGTGCAGTTACGATGAGTAATGTCTAAATCCCTGCACTGTTTCCCTAAGGGCCTTTGTGCGCTCCGAGGTGTAAGATCTTCCTTAGCAATAAGGTATTATAGAAACTATACTGAACGCCTTTTTCTCTAAATCCTGGGTATTATTTGTAAGTGAATGCTATCACTGAATGGCAGCTGGTTCTTAGAACGGCTTACAGATAGAAATGTTATTGGAGAGGATCTTCTGTGAGGGGAATTCACTATTCCGATAGTAGCTCTTTTCTCCTTTTTCATTCGTTTCTTTAGTTTCCGCTTCTTTTCCCATTTTTTATATATTTGTGTCATTCTGGGTGCTTTAACGAGGCGTTTGGGTCCACTTCCGTTTTAATAAAATAAAGTAAAGGATTTTTTTATATGAGTTTTTTCGTAGAATTGAGGACGAAGAAGGCTTTGTTACGTAGGAGAGAAGGAAATGATATCTGAGAATTCCAATGCAATTAATTCCTTCAAAAGTAGCTGAATTCATGAGATAATTATTTTTCCTTTGTGTGTGTAATACTAAAACTTTACTGGAGGAAAAAAATGTTTTTCTATTACCGTAAGCGAGGAATCATGCAATAATTTTCAGTGTCGTAAATATTGAAAATAGATGATTATTCCTTTTTTGAAAGTGAAATAATTTTTGCTAATAGTTCTTATTTATAGTGCTATCATTTCTGTTATCAAATTTATCTTCCTAAAATTTCTTTGTTCTTTAATCAGAATGTGATACTCTTTTAAAATAAATTTTCCATTTTTAATGACCATAGAATTACATCCATTGCAACATGATTCTTATTGATAATTCTTCCAGTTTTAATGGTAATTTAATGATTTTACTGATAAGCCCTTCATTCAGAAATCATATGATGCTCATGTTATAAGATTTACTATCATATCTCACAAATATTTTGATTTATAAACAGGAAATTATTTAAATAGATAAATAAACTTTAAATACAAGTTATTCCATTTATTTTTATAAATGATTGTTTTAGTTTTAAAATCATGCGGTATTGTTTACTGTTAATTCCTTCATACAAAGATCATGCAATAGAACTTTCTCATAAATTCGTTCAGTCAAAGATCAAGCAACACTTTTTACTGGCACATCTAATGAATATGTTTAATTTATGAACATACTGTTTTTGTTTAAATGCAAAAATTCCAAATGCAAAGAAATGTTATATATTTAGTAAATCGGTTGGAACAGCTAAGTGGTTCGTAATTTGGAAAATTTACATATTCTTATGCTAATATTTTAAAACTTTTAACTGAATTCAAGAAGCTTTTAACCTAAGAAAGTTTTAAGTCTTAGCTTGCTGAGTTCATGTCGTGAAAGTTCTTGCGACCAGAAAATGCTTTTGATGGCATATTAAAATCAGTCCTGAAATACGGTAGCCAGAAGCTGTATGTGAGAAATAAATACGAACTTGGCGATAATCTTGGTCCCAATATGATAAGAACTATAAAGATTATTATTATTATTATTGTTGTTGTTGTTATTAGGTTAGGTTAGGTTATTCAATTATGGCAAAGCACACGAGGGCTATCTGCCTAAAGGGAGGGATGCCTTCGTGGAGGACTTTCTAAGGGAAACTGGCTCGCATACACGTTACACTTGGGGAAAACCACGAAAACGCTCATGCAGCCAGCCCGTTCTCGTGTTGTTGTTATTGTTATTGTTATTATTATTATTATTATTATTATTGTTGTTGTTGTTGTTGTTGTTGTTATTGTTATTATTATTATTTGTAGCTTTTCATTTTATATACCATTACGATTCATTGTGATCTTCAAGTTATAGGTCATGATGTGTCATTGTTTCGTAGAGCCTATTCTTATTCATAAGAAGGGAGTTGCGCATGGGTCCATTTCGGTCCGTAAGGAGTTAAATGTCGTTGTAGTTACGTTGTAGTTCAGCCATTGTCTAGAGAATGTGGATAGGGAATGCTAGTGATCTCTTTATATTGGTATTTAACAGCTTTAAGCAATGCATCGCTGACTCTTCCCCTGTAAGAGTATATGACTAATTTACTTTTTAAAGCCAATGTAAGTTGGGGGAAAGCAAGACGGATATGAGACTATGATTGTGTTGATAATTTGGATACTGATGACTTTAAGCTGGTATTCTACAGCTTTTGTTGTTTTTCCAGCAGAGTCTCTAACAAGAAGTCAAAAAATTAATAGTACCGCAAATGAGTTTCTGTAGTTAGGAAACGATGATAATCTATGAAAAAATTATACTTTTTTCTCTCTGCCACAGTTCTCCCTAAATTTTAGGAGCTCTTAGTTAACTATATACATTTTCATAAAAACGTAGTTATAAATAAGAAAGGTGTAAATTTCAAGTAAGGTGAATAAGGCTTTCCGAACTTCTCAATGAATAAAATATTTGCTATTTTTAAGATTATATCTGTTTCAAAAATCAAATAGTAACACACACTGTTACGTCAAAAATATTCGAAGTCAATATTGATTTCCGGTAGTTCCTTAAGTTTAGTAGCTAAGAAGCTCACAGCGAAAGGGTAGTCGATTAGTTGACCAATAAAAGAGCAGTCGGCAATCTATCCAGGAAGATCTACACTCATGTTCTGTTGAATATCAGGTGTTAACAATTTATAAATTAATTTTTGATATAAAATTACATCTAGTGAGAGTTTTCTCTTGAAATTTGTAAATTTCAATTCTTTTTCATTTCTTAGTGTTCATAATCAGAGATGTAATGAATGTTTTTCTAATAAATCTTATACAAGTTTACACAAAACCTCTGGTAACAAAAAATTCTTATACATGCTAAATTCTATCCTGTAACATAGATAAACATTACAATTCATTTGTAAAACTACAAGATCATATGCTGTTAAATATTCAAAATGTTGTAGTTCAAAACGTGCAACAGAATTCTCGTGTTATATAAACAAATATTTACATAAATTTACAAGAGAAATACACATATATATACAAGGCAAGTTAAAGAACACTTCAGAACAAAGAAAAGTCAAAATAGATTCTTAATGGCAGCATGGATTTACATTATGAGCCTATTACAGATATGAACATATGTTATGTATGTTATTAATATTCGAGAAAAAGTGGGAAAAATTTAGTGCTTGAAACATTTTTCTTCTTTAGTAATTATTTTCACTGGCCAGTCACACAAAAACATTTAAAGCCAAAAATATGAAATATGAAACGATACAAAAACTACTAAAATTCAAAAATGAAAAATGAGATCCAAAATAAGAAAAAGTAAGCAAATAAAAAAACTGCGATTACAAGAAAAGTAGCTATTCTACTCCTCACTTTTGAATATCGTGTCCAAACTGCACTAATGAAGAGAAAATTACAATGAAGATCAGTTCATTTCTTCTTATAGAGGCCAGAGCTTTTGTAAATGGATTGGAAGGGACATTAACCTTAGATGTTAAACAGTCATTGTCCATTTTAAGATGCAATCCTGCAACCATTCTTCTTGAAAGTTTTCAGTATATGTGAAATCCTGTGCTGCCACGATTTTTCTCTCAAAATTTGTGTGACAAGGTTCATCTTTAAATGCTAGATTTCACTAAAAATTTGATGGCATTAGGCTAGATGTCGCCTTTGAATATTCGAATAACTGCTGCTCTTCTGTTAGCCAAGGAACATATACCTGGTTTATCTTGCAGTGGATCGAAGGTTCATCTTAAGATTACCGTTTTTTGATGCTAGATATCCTTTAAAAGTGTTATCATTTATGAAAGTCGGCTATTTTTATGATTTCTGCAAAGTCTGAAAGATAATTATGAAATAACACATGTAATGTTGCTGTATCTCTTTTCGAATGCAGTTTTTTTTCCCCTAAGAGCGTCAAATAGAAAAAGTCACAAGACAAATTCTTATTTCTATATTTATATATTTCTGTTCCTATATTAGCATAAATTTACCCAGTGATTTATGTTTCAGATATGCAAGTAGCCATTCGCATTCGTAAGTATTTATTTTGTGTCAAAACGTTATTTTATAAAATATGACTCAAAGCTGTAAATCACATGATGACCAAACAAAGCTCCAAAGTGCAAGGCCGCGTTGAATGTACAACGTGTTAATAGTTCTACAGGCGAAAGATCGTAACCCCATTTCATTTACGGTTATTAAGAGGGAAAAGAAGGAAATATTGTGAGTAAATGCAGTAAGAGTTTGAAAGTCTTTTTTGCTGCTATGTTACTAGCCATTACCGGATATTTAAGTCTAGTTTATATCAAATAGTTCTTCAGACTATTAAAATGGCATTTTTGTAAAAAGCCATGTTGCTTCTTAGAACAATACACCAGTGGGAGTTGTTTTTACTTTACAAGTAATGAACCGAAAACTTGATTTTAAGATTTTTTGAAAGAGTGAAATCTCTTTTGATTTAAAATTGCTACAGGTGCACATCAGTAAGAGTTCAGAGACACGGTTTTTACAAGTAAGATCAAAAGATTGACATCGGTTTTTAAACTATTTCCTCTTAAGCTATCGAGCTCGGATTTTGTATACGAATTGTTTGTGGATGATAATGTAATGTGGCAAAGCGATTTTTTCAGATTTGGGCTTAGATTTTTTTTTAATTTAATGTTTAAGCTATATTTCGCACATATCTTCATTAAAGGAACAAATAAAAAATATCAGAATTTTGCAATTTGCACCATCAATTAAAGTGGCAAAAATCTTCTAAAAGAAATGGGTATGAAATCTTCAACTTAATTTATGATTTTTTTTTTAAGAATTTTCGAAAATTGCTACATTTTTTCAACTATTTGAGTGCACTATTTTAAAGTTTCAAATCTAAAAATGTATCAGATATAAAGTTTTGAAATTTTCCTACATTATGGAATAAACCTTTCACCTTCATTTGAAACAAGAATGATTAAAAAAATATTAATTGAACTACTTTCTGCACTTCTTTTAGAAAAATGTTGCAGTGTGAAGAGTAAAGGGAAAGAAACTGGTCTTGTTATCAGTAGAAAATATGCTATCATTACGTCACGCAATTTTTCTTGCTTTCGTACAGATTCCTTTGTGTTTACTATTCATTTTTACTAATATCAAGAACGGCAGATTTTAAAGCCTGATTAACGTGTAAAATTATTTTCAATAAAATCTACAGGATCATTTTAAGAGTCATTTTCTTAATTTCCTATAGGTAATATTATATTTTTTATAATGTTCTAACACCCAGAAAAGTTTTCTTTATATAGATTTTAAATTTTCAAATATTATAAAACAAGCTCTTCCCCCTCATTTTAGAGAATAATGATAAAAACTATTAATTACACGTCTTTTTTCAAATTCTTTTAGCCGCGATACGCTACTTTTTAACTCGCTCATGATATTTCTCGCTACGATGAAACCTTTCCGCGGATTTTTAAACTATTCCCTGGTAAGCTATCTAGCTTAAATTTTTCACCAACACTTAATGTGGATAGCAATAGAATGTGATGCAACGAAGTTTTTTTCAAAATTTGATTTATATTTTTTAATTTAATATTGAAACAATTTTTCGCACATTCTTCTATTAATGAACAATTTAAAACTCTCAGAATTTCTACCATTCGAGACAACTTGGAAAAAAATCTTTATGTGAAGTTTATTTGAAAATTAAACGAGATTTCTATTTTTTTAGTCTAAAGGGGCTTTGTCCTTGAAGGACTATTGTTTTCGTTTTACGATTTTGCGTCGGAAATCTTAAAAGTCTGAATCACTTTTCATACTGTTGCCACCAAATTTTGCAGCCCTGTAGTATATTTAAGGAAATTAAATAATGAAGAATCTGCATAAATTTATGTAATATATTTCTCCAAATGTGATAAAACAACGGTACCTAGAGCCATCTAATTTTGAATAACGTACGTTTCCATCCGAATATGCGCATCTGGAAGATCAAATTTGGAATTTGTTTTATTATCTATTTCATATTTTGTAAAACTTTTTTTGATGAACAAACTCAAGCGATTTAAAAGCGAGCAATGGCAACACTCTATGGGGGAAAAAACCTTTTTATCTAAAGCGCGCGGAACTGTGTATCGGAAATTCTAAATATATACTCATTTTAAAATTATTTTGCGGTATTGCTGTTGAACTGAATTTTATGGTTTAAGTGCGAAGAACGTAATATTTAATAAATAAAGGTAACACACATTAAAATCTGAAACCTTTCAGATTTTTTTTCCACGAATGTTTTCAAATTGTTATACTTTTTTTATCATTTAGCGTAACAGAATTATTGGAAGTAAAAGATATTTTTCTTTTATGAAAACGCTTTCTTAGCTGAATAATTTTATTGGCAAAGTGTCATTGACACTAAAACTATGAAGTTTTCATGAAATAAACTTTTATTTAAAATTAATAAAATAATTAATGAAGTAAAAGAAGAAAAATAGTTTACCATATAGTTTCATGAGAATTAAATGTTTTTTTTTAGCCCAAAGGGGCAATTTACCCAGAAGGGCTATTAATTTCGTTTTGGTATTTCGTGTTGGTTCACTATAAAAGTCTGAATCACTTTTCAAATTGTTGCTACCAAACATTAGAGCCCTGCATTATATTTAAAGAAATTAAATAAAGAAGAATCTGCATAAATGTATGTATGTTTCTCGCAGTGAAAAACAATGGTACCTAGAGACCTCAAGTTTTGAATAACGTAGTCCCGCACCCAAATATGAGCAACTGATAAATCAAATTTAGAATTTGTTTTATTATCTGTTTTATATTTTGTAAACTGTAACGAATGTTTGATTAGCAAACTCAACGATTTCAAAGCGTTCCATTAATATTAACATCGCGTGCATCTTGAAACAGGGATATTTCATGCGAGAGGTTTCTTTACATTTCCTAATGGCATTATGTTTGTAGCGTAGCAAGGCAAAGACGTTAGAATATCTAAAGGTATTTTTCGATGAATGACTTTGAATGTCTGTATCACTTTTCAAATCCCGTTTTGAAATCCCGTGAAAAAAAAAGGTCCCTTTGGGGTATTATAAAATTTGAAAGCTTTCAGATTTTTTTTAATTTATCTAAAGTTTTATATCACGATTAATCAAAGCTTGGGTAACAAAATAAGGAAATCTATTAATTGAAATGCATCGCCAAAAATAAAAGACGTTATGTTTGAAATCTAAAATTTAGGTCACTTCACGCTTTTATCATTAACGAAATAAAATTTTAGATGATTTTAAGTGAATTATTAGACTTTCTCCCCAATAAACTAGATAACAGATTTTTATCCTTTTAGCTCATTAACATTTTATGAATTTTAAATAAAAGCTTATTTTATTAAAAAAAATTATTTTATTTACTAGCTCAGACTTGAATTCGATCAAAAATATGTCCATCCGGGAATCGGCTAGAAACTTCAACCTACTTTATACAACATTCTCAGCATCCAAATTTCGTAAAGTCATTTTGCTTAATTAATATAGAGCTGGAAAAATATATTATATTTCACTCTCTGAAACTTTATCAAAAGCAAATTTGTTTAAACTAAGCTAACTTCGTATGAAGAGTCGAGAAATGCAAAACTCATTTCACTTTTGCTCTGAAACACCACTTACGAATAATTAATCATTCTTGTAACTGCAATCGTATAAGATTAGTTTCAAAATGCATCTGTAAATTATTGGCATTAACTAACCGAAATCAATTAATCGGAATATTTGGGGGAGCAACTAAATGCCTGAGAAAGGCATTTAGTTGATTAAAGACTTGACCTGTTTAATTCAAGTCATTATAATCGATCGGAATTGCGTGGATGATGATTTACAGAAAGCTATAGCCACTATTACCAAACCAATTATCAACCTAAAGATAGAAAATACCTTTGCACGATGCAGCTAACACTAATACTGATAGTTAGTAGTATTAATAATACAATAACACCAAATCAAACGTAATTATTTAAGGGGATTTGCAATTACATTGCTATTAATATTATTTTAAATAAGAATACATAATAGCCATCGGAACATACACAGTTGCTCTTGCTTCAAGAATTTCTATTCTTGAAAGCAATGTTAAAATGCCTAAATGCCTTCATTGGTATTTGTCACATACTTACGCACTGTTTGGATCAACTTCGCACTGTTTTGGATCAGGTGAACTGTGTGCACACGTTGATTCCCTAGAGCAGCGTTTGTCAATCTGTGGTCCTGGAAGCCTGCTCTTGTAGTCCTGGAAAAAAAAATTCAAATTATCTGCGAATACCACACTATAGCTGAAAGTCTTTCCAATTTGCAGTCGTCTATTCCTTTTTCTCCTAAGACTAACATTTTATGAAATTTATTATAAGTTACCCTGCTATAGACTTCCCACTTTAGCCTTAGCAGCCAGAAAGAGATTCAAAACACTATGACTGTGGTATTTCATACCAGCATACATCCACACTAAGACCAACTAGACAGATAAGACTCGGTTGTCTCATCCATCTCTTTAATGTCAGTAGCAACATCTATTTATTTTTGAGTTCATAAGTTAAAATTATCCAAACTTATCAAACAAACTTGAATTATTAAAAATGGATATCATTTTTCTTCTGTTAACTTAATTACTTAATGCCTATTAACTTAATTCTTTAATAATTCACCTAATATAAAATTAAATGAATTTTAATTCAGTGAATTTTCAAAATATAAGTAAATATAAAATACTATTGGTAAATGTAAGCTATAATGTAAGTATTAAATATAAGTACGTACATGTACTTCGAAGTGGGCAACAGTAAGTGGTCCGCAGAACATTCTTATTTATAAAGGTTCTTACTTGAAACGAAGTTCGAGAAATGCTGTGCGAGAGACATCTGGATAAAACCAAAATAGCGGGATCGGGGAGATCTTTCAACAAAGGGGATTATTCCATAATATTTTTTCATAATAGTGTAACTGTATATAACAGTCTTTTGTTCAAAATGATACACTTAAGCTTATTGATCGAAAAATACTTTAATTTCGTTTACATTATTGCAAAACTTGCATTTTCATAGAAGATTCTTATAGGTCTTCTTATGTTGATGCCTTCTGACAGCCAAGTACAATTATAGCCCGCATGTGAACAGATTTTTCTCTCAGCTTTTCTGAAAAGAAAAGATATATTTAGCGTTTAAAAGTTAAATGGCTGCTATTAAGTAAATTTTTGATTTTTAACATCCATTAAATGACAACGTTTTTGAAATCTGAATCCCCTTTTATCGTATTCAAATCCATATTTAAACCAAAAGGATTGTATTTATAGGATACCAACAAAATGGTTGATTTGCGTTTCACGAAACAATTACTTTTCCTACGATAAATTCATATTTCTATTATCATTGCAGGATCTGACGGAACAGGATAGAATAACCACTTACAGACATTCTTAGAAGATAATTTATTACCTTCTCATTCTAAGACATCTAGAAATATATATCAAGAAGATATTATGCAACAAGAGCTACTAGGGCAATCTGTCTTAAGAAATGTCTTCGCGGAGATCTTATGTAAGAAATGTTTCACTTATTTAGACTTCATACTGAGATATCGTTGTTCTCAAGTTAACTGTAATTACTTTTTTCTTCAGATGAATGTCTATCTCAGGATGAAATTACTAGAGTTCAGTTTTTACTGACAATGAATGGAAGCCAGGCACTTTTATTCCCACTAATAAATATCTACATTTTTTACTGCCATTGATGGACATAAGACATTCTTAATAAAATTCAGCTTTAAACTCTTATTTGTTCAGCATTTTCTTCATGATGGATATGTATGATTCAGTACGCCAGATGCTCTATGTGAAAAATTATTAGAGCTACAAGCGTCGTTTCTCAAGCTACGTTGTTACTCGATACATCACTATCTTTCATATTACTCATAAAGTTATTTTTCTCAAACGCGTGCTTCCAAAGCTCAATAACTTAATATTCCTTATATCCACGTAAATTTAATTTTTTATTATTTTTCGAAAGTGCAGAGCAGATTTGTTTCCAAATAGATACTCGTACGTTATTAAATGGGTACTACACAGAATTCAAGATCGGCACATAAAATTTTCCTAGACGATTATTTAGATATTTTTTATCCTTAATTTTCATCTGCATTTGTAATTTTGTTCGCCTAATTTGCGAAACAGCAGTTGAAAGTTTTACATTTGTTACTCTTAAAAGCAATTTGCTGGTATGAGTCATTTTTCAGAGATGATTCGTTATCTGATGAATGCGAAACATATGAGAACTATCTGTCTAAGGGAATAGATACCCTCGCGGAGGATTTGCTGAGGGAAATAAGTTTGTATGTTACAAACTTGTCCTACAATCTCCTACAATTATTGCCCAGTCATTGTCAAAGTAAAGTTTTCAACGAAATATCCAAGAACAATCTCATGCTCATTTCCTAACACGTTAATAAAGTTAATTAATTAAAGCAAAACCTACAAATACCACCTGCCTAAAAGGAGGGATGCCCTCGTAGAGAGTATTCAAGGGAAATCTGTGTCGTATTCACGTTATACACTGGAAACCTCATGACCCTCCTGTGCAACCAGCCCATTCACTAGGATTTAAACTATGGTCGAACTACCAATGTTAAGCGATCTTATCCACTCGGCTAATTGGTGGGTCATTTTGTAACAAGAAACGCAGTTTAATTTAGCGCTCATTTCTTATGAGAAATATCGCGGCTGTCAGCCTGAGGCAATATGAGTTAAAGAAAACTATGAATGAGTTGGGAAAAAATCTTAGTGAAAATGATAACAAAATATATTACTTTTATGTTTTTTTATTTATTTTCCAAGCGTGAGTAAATAAAAAAAAGGAATGCATATTTACACGCTTGAGACCTTAATTCATTGGATAATAATGAGATAAAAAATGAGCTTTCTGTTCCTAACTTAATTAACTCGCTGGCTTTGTTTACACAGCTCTAAGACAAATACAATAGAGGGAGAGGCGAGGCCGTCGGCAGTGATACATGGGGTTTTCCATTTAACATATAAGACGAGCCGCCGAAGCGGGGGGGGGAAGAGAAACGGAAGGGTGGAGTTCAGCAATAGTGACGCAAACAGTCTCGTCAACCAGATAATTAGAACAAGATGTCGCGCGAAACGTCAGAGACTAGAGATTGAACGGTTACAGTTTACGGGGCGTCAGCTGGTAAGAGTTTTGTTGCAAGAGGAGCGACAAATTTAGCGGAAAGTAATACGGCAGAAGTCTCGGTCAAAATCCGATGGGATATGCATAAGGGTTAAAGAAACAGGAAAATAGCAATAACGGAAACAAATGCTACGCTACTAGAATTATTAAATATTTGATTTTAATAAAGTTGCAGAACAGTATCTAGTCTTATTTCAAGTATTTTCCGCTTTCATATTTAATGTTAGAAAACATACATCCGTAGAGGGTCAGTAAAATATGTAAGCATAAATCTAACAAATACATAATACCGTATAATATAAACATAGTTACAATTTCAAATGCAAAAGATGAGATAGTTTTCATTATTTATCGTTAAAAGTTTCTAAGTCCTCATATTTCACAGCGCCTGACACAAGTCTTTCAAATATAATTAAATCTTCGGCGTATCAAAATATATATTTTTTTTCGGAGTGCAGATCCTAGTTGTCTCTTTGAATAATCGCTAACGACAACCAGGATGAAACTGATAAAATATTATAAAAAATCTGATGTGGACACCACATGACTTCCTTGCATGGCCTATTAAATTATGCACACTTTTGTTGCACTTCATTTAAACTTATTTCATCGAATTTCATTAGAGATATATTTCGCATTCAATTAATTCAGTTATCACTTCGCGGCAAGGCAAAAATACATAAAGCTCAAAACATTTTCATTAAAAACCGTAAAATACAGAAAACATAAGACACCAAATACAGTTAAAACAAATTGAATTAAAATTAGAGTTTCTAGGCAAAAACAAGCAATTCGGGCAGCGGATAAGAAGGCAGACTTTACAGTGCACAAATCTGAATGTTTAATTTTGACCCCACTTGACAAAAAACACTGAAGCTGCAGAAACTGATTTAATTCTTTATTCTATTCACTTTTCAAATGTAAACAAATGGCGGTGCGTTAGGCTTAACTCGCCACTTAAACTTTTAAAGTGTTGATAATTCTACAACTATTGCATGTATATTAACTAAAGGCATATTTACCAACATATAAGAATTAAAAAACTAAGCTCACCAAGCCAGGTAGCACAGCCCAAATATATATATTTATATAAGATTGGTACAGCCGATTCCAAAGAAAAAAGGAGGGGCACAGCTGCATGCTATGGCAGTCCCATATATAAAATTTCAATGTTCTACAGCTAGTCGTTATGCGAGTTACATATATACGTACGTACGCACAGACATCGAGAAATAATCTCTTCTGGGTCTAATTTAAATAGAACTTACAATCCATTTTGGCAAAAGCAGTCCTTTATGCTGTCCGTACATACAGATCTCACACAAAATCCTCGTTCAAATGGTTTCGAGAGCAGTTCAAATTGATATTTCCATTGAAATATGATACTCAAAATTTTTTGCGATTACAATCCTTCCTTTACTTCCTACAAGGAAGTAAAAATGGGAAACACAGCAGAATAACTAACTGAAATAGCTCAAGCACAGCGCTGATATTGAGCAGATAGTTCTTAGCGTAGAGAAATGTCATAATTTTCCAAAGTAGCTCGCACAGAAAGCTCTTAAACGTAATTCGCTTAACTTTCTTTCAGCCACAGCTCTCACAATTGATTAAAAACTAACTCATTCTAACTCTCGGAGCTGTATTTATACAGCACGAACACTAGTTCGATGTAGCATAGGTTTCTGCGAGATTCAGAAAAAACTCGGGGCTTCGAATCTTCTAGAAGATCATCAAGTTGGCGAATAATTGCCAAATGTCGCTTCGCGATAAAGATTGCCGCTAAGCCTGGTCTCTTAATACACTAGTGTTTAAAACATAAGCAAATTTTTCCTATTTTGGTCATAATTTCGCAAAAAATCAACTGGGAGATTAGAATTCACAGCACAGAGAAGAGTGTAGTACGACACAATATAGTAAGCTGTGAAAAATAGCAAAAAAAATAGTGATTATAGAAACGCATACAGAACAGAACAAATTAGAAAAAGGCTTTACTGACAGAACGACGTTCGTACAAAACAGCTGCCTGTCCCAAGATGGAGATCAAACCAAAGAGCCTTAGTAAGGAATATCAACTCTCCTAACCACAATGGCTGAGTTGATTTGTACCGTCTGTCGATAATCAGTACCAGATTATCTAACAGTTCTTGGGGTAATAGTTCCCATTCTTCAAAGAGCATCTCTTTCAGCTGCCTGGTGTTCTCCGAAGGATGTCACCAGGCATTCTCCTAAAGTACCTCACATGTGTTCAATGTTTAACTTAGGGGAGCACCCCGGACTAATCCATTCTGTGGGAATCTTCACTTTGAAAGAGCTCCTCAGCAGCATGGGTATTGAGTGATCATGGATTGTCATACATAAAAACAAAATCAAGACCAATCGAACACCAGAAAAGACACACGTGGGAGAGGATAACTTCATCACAGTAACGATCTCCTGTAAGTGAGCCTCTTTCGAAAATGATTAGCTCCGTTCGTCTGTTCATTATAATGCTTCCCCATACAAGCACGCCAGGACCATTCCAGCGGT
>KK119136.1:52664-69787 GCA_000611955.2 Stegodyphus mimosarum
CCCTGATGGTAATGAAATAAAAACACGTCTCTACCTCTGTCTATAGAGGCCATGAATATATGTATATTGTGAAATAAAATACTATGATATAACAGTGTTGTCACTGACTTTGGAAATGTAGTCATTGTGGTTCTTGATCCCACTGGTGTTGCTATTTTATATGTGATGATATTTTGAATTTATCTTTTAATGCGGATCTTGGCCATGGGATTTCAATTTTGTCCCTAGCTGTACACGTACGGCTTGTTTTACGAGAATATCTGTTCTTTCATTGACTTCGCAATTTATGCTATTATAATGTTTTTGTTGGCCGCCCGGATGGTATAGAGGTTAGGGAGCCTACAGTGGTACCGAAGGTCCCGGGTTCGAATCCCAGACAAGGAATAGATGTTTATACATTTATAATGTCCATGCGGCATGCCGGCACTCTAAATATGCGGCAAACCGAAAGTCCTCTCAAGAGGGAAAGAAGGGAGGGAGATCCTCGGGCCCCTCCCTCTGGAGTGATCTCCGACAAATTTGGGGGCGGAACGGAGCGAAGTCGTGCAGTCACCTATATGGTGCACAATGCTCTTGTCAACGACAGGCGCAGTCTTGCATTTCTTGCCACGAAAAATTTCGTGTTTCTTTGTTTTGATATTACTATCAGACAAGTGATATTAGTCATACCATTCAGGTAACAATAAAAGGAGGCGCCAACCCCGCACTACGACTGAAGCAATGCTTCCAAACTTTGGTCTCCAAACACAAATTGAAAAGTAGGGACACTTCTGCATAAAAGATTGTTTGATAAATTATAGCAATTTGTATAGTTTAGTAGAATTTACGCAAAAATAACATCTCCGTTATTTTTCGATAATTTGCAACAGCGATTTTGATTACGAAATTGTTTTACAAAATTTTAAGCTACTAGACTACAAAAATATAGATTTTAGCAAAACTGTTATGCATAAAGAATGAAAAATAATTTAAGATACCCTTAAAATGTCAAAATATCGCAAAAATGTCACACGCTTGAAACCTCAATTTCTTTATAACTAACTGGTTTTAAGCATAAAAATTTGTATAATTCTTTCGACACCCTTGATAGAGTATTCGCTACTTTTATTTTAAGTTCCAAATATAAAAATGTTTTAAATAAAATACATTTTTGTCATCCACGTAATATTGTAACATATACTTTTTAAAAATTTTTAGGGGAGAGGCTTAATATTTGCTCATTTTAAACTCATCATTTTATTTTTATATAATTGAAAAATAATCACGTTGGACTTACATATCATAGATGGAAAGTGAAATTATCACGAAATCCTGCAGTCCTCGTCAAAATTATATATATGTTACTGTGAAAGACCGAAATTGGAGAATGTCGACTTTCACAGGAGAATGTCAACATTCACCAAATACGTCGGTGAAAGATCGAATATAACATTGCATTCTTGTACATTCGGACCCTCACCGGTGTATGTCAACAATCACAGGTATGCTCTGGTGTAGGTCGAAAAGAGAAGAGTAGACAAAGAAGCAACTCGTTGTTTCCCATAAATGCAGTTGTAAAAAGCAAGGCTCTCTTGTGCAATTCAAAGTGTCTTAATAGTTTAAGTTGTTGCAATAAATAAGATTTGAATCACATAATTTAGTAAGTTTTTTATTACTATTATTTTACTTTCTCATTTAGAGCGTACTGTATAATCAAGTAAGTTTTTAACTTCTATTATTTTCCTTTCTCACTTTGAATGTACTGTGTGTTTTAAGTTCTTATGTTATTAAAATCTTATTTTAAAGCCACGTTACTAGGTTTCTGCTAGCTCAGATAAGATTATATTACTCGATTTTGCGTTACTGATGCCGTCAGCCATTAGTACATGGCGAAT
Organism: Stegodyphus mimosarum; assembly: GCA_000611955.2. Taxonomy (NCBI): domain Eukaryota; kingdom Metazoa; phylum Arthropoda; class Arachnida; order Araneae; family Eresidae; genus Stegodyphus; species Stegodyphus mimosarum. The sequence continues at coordinate 54,539 of KK119136.1, forward strand.
GTCGACATTTACCTGTGTAAGTCAGAAATAAGAGTATTTGGAAAATATTTCGGACATACACCAAGCGACTATGTGAATGTTGACATTCACCGGTGAAAGTTGACATTCTTCAGATTTCGGTGTTTCACCGTAACATATATACTTGAAAACTCGACCGTCATACGAAATGACCACTGTTCTAGATATCATAAATTGTAATTAAAACGATTTGTGCAAAGGTGTCTGCTAATTCAAACTGAATTACCCAGGGCAGACGGCGAGGACGCCCCTTTGCTTACTGCCCCACGGGGTTTCCCCCTTCTGCTTGCTTAATTGCTTAAAGTAGAGTGCAATGAAGGAAACCACTTTCGGTACATTTCTTTCTTTGCTCAGAGGTTTCTTTTTGTCGAGAAAGCCGTTTTTGTGCAGCTTTAACTCCTTTTCTCTCCTCTTCAGCACTGCATGCTTAAAAGAAATTACTTAAGACGTAGTTTTTACGTAAAACAGATGATTGCCAATGCAAACAAATGTGCACCTTCCCCCTTGCACGCTCAATTTGCGTTCAGCCTTAAATTGTTTCAAAAACAGAGGATTGCTAATGCAAATGTTCATCTTTCGCCTGACATGCTCAATTTGCGTTCACTTGTAAAACATTTCAAAAACAGAAGATTGTTAATGCAAACAAATGTTCACGTTCTCCCTGACACGCTCAATTTGCGTTCAGCTTAAAATACAATGTCGGAATAAAATCGGGCAAAATTTTAAACTCTTTACGCAAAAGGATATTTAGCATAAGAGTTTGGGTAAACCTACTTGATGAGATGTACTACGCACGACTCGTTAGTTGGTTTCGTCTCCTTGAATTTCTCAACGTTTACAAGTTTCTAGGTAATTCATATGTAAATATAGTTAAATTCATAATAAGCAACAAAGGTATGAATTAAAAATGTTTAAATAGCATGATAATTTAATTAAAACAATGATAACTATTGTGATAAAATTTATTTTACTACTTGAATGCCGTGGCAACTTCACCCCATTGGCTAGTACAGTTACATAAGCAACGAATAAACTGTCGGCGACAAACAGACACTTAAGCCGCATATAATAAAGATGTGTGTGTAGACAGATATATAAGTTAACTTTTCTTTCATTTGTAACCACATTTGTGTAAAATTGTATACAGACACATTTGCCAATTCGGCGGAAAAGCGATGTGCTGTCAACACGATATGACCATGTGAACGTGCCACATAATTAAGACAGTATGAATGCATGGAATTTTCATTCAATTTCTATTTATACATATTTCTAGCGTAAAAAATTCTGATATATGCTAAATTATTGAAAATTATAGTGAATGCACAGAAATAAAACATTTCACACGCCGAAAATGAGAAATATTAAATATATATGGGTGTTCATGCATACCTTTGTAAAAAAGCATGCATTTGCTTTAAACAAAATCCGTAAATATTTATTAAATTATTTATGAATGTATTTGAAATAAAGGATTTATTCATTCATAAACGCCTGTGAACGTTACTATGAAGAAATCTAGTTATTATATATAATTAAATTTATAATGACTATAAATATTATCTAAATATGTACTGGTTATCATAAATTAAGGAAAAATCACAAAACTCGCGATTACTGAAAAAGTTACAAGTACACCTTTATGAAACTTACCTACAGTATACAACACAAAGCAAGGTATCAAATAACATAAAAAGAAATTACCAGATAATTAAGGTAGTATAGAAATTAACACATATATAAAATGAACAAATCGACAGTGTTACTTTGCTATAGGAAAAGTACCTTCAACATGGAATATGATAGCCTCTAGAAGCAATACAGCACATACAGCGATCTGTGATGCTTTCAATTATGCGATCTATCAATTCAATAGGAAGTGATAGCCATTGCTCTTGCAAAACAGATGCAAGCGCGTCAAGGGTCTGAGGGGGCAGATTGAGAGCAGCTAGACGTCTCCCTAAAGCATCCTAAACGTGCTCGATAGCATTCGAGTCCGGGGATCGAACTAGCCACTCCATGCGCATACTTGTTTCCTGTTGAAGATAATCATCTACGATGCGAGACCTGTGTGGTCTTACGTTGTCGTTTTGTAACAGGAAAGCATCATCTATTGCCTCGGCATATGGGCTCACATAAGCATCAAGGATGTCATCTCTATAAACCTGAGCATTCACGGTTCCCCTTGGAAAGAATGGAGATGTGCGTCCACCCAAAGAGTCGCCACCCCAAACACAGACACTGCTTCTTCCGTATGCATCTCTTTCAGGGATGTTTGACGGATGATAACGGGTTTCAAGTCCTCTCCATATCAAATAACGCCTACTATCGCTTTCTAGACTAAACCTGGACTCATCGGTAAAAAGGACAGCCCTCTATTGATCAAGCATCCAGTGGGCATGTTGTAGTGCCCACTGCAAAGGGTCTCTCCTATGACGTGACGTGAGCGGCACACAAATGGCTGGTCGCCTTGCACACAGACCACCTTCTTGAAGCCTTCTACGCACAGTGCACGTTGACGCCAACCTTCCGGTGGCTGCAGCAAGGGAGGATCTAAGAAGAGTCGGAGTAGCGGTTATATTCCTGCGTGCATAAAATGACAAATATTGGTAATTGCCGCTCGTCATAGCAGTTGGCCGTCCTTGACTGAACCTCCCAGATGCCGAATCTGTGGTTTCAAATTGCCTCCAAAGTGTATGAACCACAAAAGGACTCTTATTTAGCCATCCGACCACTTCTGTTTGACTTTGTCCTGCCTGTAGTCTCCCAATGGCTCTTCATCGTAGTTCTGCAGGCAAATGATGCCTGGAGGTTATTGTTACAAACTGGCTATCTCAGATTTCTGATATCACTATCACAGTGAAATATGTGGGCTTGCTCTCGAACATGGACTTTTATGCTTCTCGCAGATGACGTATTCCAAATGCAGCGCCACTAATTTGCATAGTGTAGTTTTACTCAGCTACTCTTACTTGGCAACATATTCAAATTTTTACACTTTTTAGCTTATTTTGGAGGGAGCTATCGCTATTTTTGTGATTTTTCCTTAATTTATGATAACCAGTGTATGATAAACTTAATATTTAACTATAATTATAAATTGAAATTCTGTTCACAATTCTGTTGAAATTCTGTTGTATATAAAACTATTAAAGCAAGAATTGTTAGTACTGGAAAGCAATCAATTAAAAAGTGTTGTAAAGCAAAGTCTATAAGATGCATACTTAAGGATGTTGTGGGGTTTTACCTATTTAATTCCAATTCCAATTCGTGGTGTTCTATCTTAGATCCCCACGAACACTAACAAGTAATTAATCGCTTTAGTGTGTGAATAAACACCTAAGACTTAAGAAGGGTTAACTACCCTTTATTTCTCAGAATAAATACAATCAACTCCTAACTTGGACTATACATAAAGCCTCCACTTGGGCTTGAACTTAAATAATTATGAATTTAAACTAAAGTAATTTTAATTAAAGCTATCTGAAAGATATAGCTGAAGCTATCAGAATTCTAAGTAGTTGACTCCTAAATATTAATTAAATCAGCGAAGCCAAGCAAGGGCCTAAAGTATGGCCGAGCGTGGTAGCTCAGAGAGAACATAGCCAGAAGGCAAACGCTCGCTAGTCAAGAAAATCAGAGTCTCTCTGTAGAAGTCGGTGAAGCATCGACTTAAATAGTACTCTTACTCATTTGCATTTACTGCGTTTCTGAAATTACATTCTGGCAGGAAATTGTAAGCTGAAATTAGAATAATAGGAAAGAATCATAACTTAAAATAACTGTTAATAAACTTAGGATAAACCTTACATCTTTCCCTGCCAGAATTTAACTACTCGAAGAATAACATCTCAAAACGACCTTGTTTAAGAGTGTAAATTCTACAAAACTCTTTTTCATCAAAGTTTTAAACTTGTAGCAATAGTGCTTTCTTGAATTCATCATTAAAACTTTTCCTGTTTAGGGCCAACTTTGCACAATATCTAAAGCTATATTAAAACTAAGAATTTTACATTCACAATTTTTCTTACAAATTGACTGGGACAAACATCTTCTTCTCTGTTGAGCAGGTTCTCATTCTTGATCCTTCCACTCCTCTGGAAGGAAACTATGTTAGTCAAATTTTTCGCAAGCCATCTTATTTTGCTACCATTATCCTACTATTGAAATTATTTTTGGACCTCGAACACTTTCAATCAGACCAAACTTTAAATCTTCTTCCCCCCCCCACGCTCTCCAGAAATTGGTCTGAGTGAAACGAGCGCTTTATTGTTGTATTTCCGCGGAGATACACTGCCACTATACAACAGCTACGATTTGTTAGAAACGAGACATTCCAGACCTCAGAAAACTCCTTAAACACAAAGCTAGTTCTAACGTACTAACATAAAAGCTTAATTTAAAATTCTTAAGTGAAGCCTGGAGAACCTAACTTTAACCACACTCAATCTATACTTTTATTCAATTCATCTCTTATACACGGTATTTAGAGTCATGCTCCACAAAAACTTACATTTGTACAACTTTAACTTTTACAATAGTTTAAAAGCTGACATTAGCATTTCTACATTCAAACGAACATTTTAACATACAATATTTTAAAATTCATTTTACATCATTCATTATAGTTGCTATACAAAATTTACAAACTTTTGCTACAATCTTTCTCTAAGTTAGCACACTTGAAGTCTTTCGACTAAACATATTCACAAATCAGTTTCTCGTAACTTGAGAATTCTCAAAAGAAAGGTATTTGTAAAATAAATTCTCGCCAACTTGCGAATTCAAAAATCGTTTCTGTTTAACAGATAGTTACAACTACATTCTCACAAACTTGCGAATTCAATTTCTTGCTTTAAACAGTATTTATCAACTTTAAACATATGACATCAATCGATCTTACAATACAAAATAGAAAACAAGGAAAATTTTCACTTATCTTTTTTAGTTTCTATACTCCTCCATTCTTTTGTCGCAAAATTCTTTCCAAGTGGGAGATCTTAAGCCTTGAATTCTCAATCTTCTCGGGCGGCTGGTATTCACTTCCGGCCCTTCCTTTCGCTTCGTTCCTCAGGCTTTGAATTGACCTGTTTTTCTCATTGGTTGAAGGTTCTGGAACTCTGGTTTCCTCTTTGCCTTGTAGTATCCGGATCTTCCCTCGGAATCTGTCTATCTTTTCATGGTTTTCCTGTTTTCCTGAAAAGGGATGGATCTTGCCTCGTAGGGTCGTTTTCTTTTCGTAGATCTTGGCTGCCATATTCCTTGGCGTCTTTTGAGGAAGTTGGCATCAGTTCTGAAGTTGGAAGTTTTCCTTCATTGTTCTCCTTGAACCTTTTCCGCTTTCTCATCGGCGCTGGCTTTTTTTTGAAGGGAAACTTTTCTCTGTTTTCTTTTTTTCCTTCTTGCTAGGCCTGAACCTTGTGGGTGCTGGTGCGTTCGTTTTGCAGTGCTTTCTTGAGTATTTTCCGGTTGTTTTCTTTTTGCTGCTGGGGGATCCCTGCTAGGCGACGACGAAATTAATATTCTTGGCATGCTCCCAGGAACCTGCAGTAAATCTTTTAAGACTAGAAAATCTGTACGACTATAGTACGGTTTCAACTGGTCCATGTTAGCAATTGTTTGCTGTCTATTTTCCGCCTTTAAGTAAACCGTAGAAAATTTAATTTTCTCGATAATGAATGGCATCTCAAACCTGGACTCAAATTTGGCTACCCTATTTTCATATGCGGATGATAAAGAATGCTTAACTTTTAATATTTTTTGCCCTATCGTACATTCTACGTCGCGTTTCTTTCTATCGTAATATACTTTCTGTTTCAACCTTGCCGTATCATAATTTTTGATGGCCTCATTAATAATTTTCTGCATATCTTTCAATTTAAACTCTTCCTGTCTTTGTTGAACGAAAAATAGCTTATCCTTAATAATTTTTCTTCCTAGGAATAATTCTGTGGGGGTTTTCTTTGTAGTGTCATGGTTTGCCGTTCTCAAGGCAAAGTCTAATTCATTGATGCAGCTGTCCCAACGGTCATGATAATTCTTAACATATCCCCGAATAATTTTAACTATATGTTATTAATATTTGATTGCGGTCTATAAGGTACCATTTTTAGATGGCGTATGCCAAGGCCTGTGCACAGATTTTCAAATAAATTACTTACGAATTGTCTACCATTATGTGATATTACTTTTACTGGGGCTCCGTATTTTAAAATACGAATCTGCTACTATTTTTGCTGAAGCCCGTTTAAGGGGAATTATTTCCATCCATTTTGAGAAATGATCTACAATGATTAACAAGTACCTATTTTTATTAATCTTTGTTCTAGGGTAGGGACCAAGCAAATCAATGCCAACAAATTCATTTGGTAAGGTGGTTTTTATACTATTTGAGTATCCTGCCGGGTTGTAATTAACGTCGTTTATTAATTGACACAAGGGACAGGACCTGACATACGCCGTCACAACTTTGTACAACTGTGGAAAATACACCACTTCGCGGATCCTTTGCCAGGGCTTTCATAACCTCGAGATGGCCTCCTAATTTTGAGTCACGGAACTCCTCGAGAATACTTAAGCATAGACTCATTGGGACGACCGGCTGCAAATCTTGATTATTGTTGGCTGTTTTCGTGTAAAAGAGCAATTTATCGATAATTTCATAATGGGCCGCCCTATTGTGAATAGCCCTTAAGTCTACATGTTTAAAATTTTCGGGATCTTCCAGATAGATAAGTGTAAATGTCTTTAAATTCTGCGTCCGTTTTTAATTCGGCAATTATTGTTTACCGGGATTCAGTTATTTTCGCAGTTAGCATCGTACATATTGCATTTCTGTCTTCACCTATCTTTATTCTTGATTCCTCGTCTTGTATTTTAAATTAAACTCTTGCAGTTTTAGTGTTTAACGTATGGGCCGGGGCAAAAGATTTTTACTGGAGTATAGGCGACTAACTGCCGCGTGATCTAAATAGACAGTTAACGGAGCACTTCCAAAGTACACATGAAATTTTTTACACCGGTAATAGGACTGCGAGGGTTTCCCGCTCAGTTGCCGTATAATTTCGTTGAGTTTGATTGTCTTACTAAAAAAGCTATTGGCTGCCCATTTTGGAAAATAACTGCGCCAACTGCGTAGTCTGAAACGTCTGCTGATATTTCCAAATTTTGATCCCCTTCCGGGAATTTTAGAACAGGGGCATTAATTACGGCGTGTTTCAATTCTTCAAACGCCGTGTTCGCCTCCGCTGTCCATGTGAATCTAGTCTTTTTTCGTTTAAGTACCAACAAGGGTTCAACTATTTGCAAAATCTTTAATGAATACTCTATAATAGGAACACATTCCCAGAAAGGATAATAATTTCTTAGCCCTATTTGACGGTGGATAACTTTTGATAACTAAAATTTTAAAGTTATCATTTTCTATGCCGTTTTTCGAGATTTTATAGCCGAGGTACCTCAATTCCTTGGCGGCAAATTTGCACTTTTTATGCTTAATTTTGAGGTTCGTTTCTTTTAATAATGTAAAAACTTCCTCTAAATGTTTAATGTGTTCCTCTAGTGTTTTGCTAGTGAGAATAATATCATCGAGATAGATGACTGTACTTTTCCCAAGACTGGCCTTAAAATAATAACTTTTTGAACTTAATCCATAACTTTTTGAAATGTAGCCGGAGCTCCGCTTAAGCCAAACGGCATTCCCAAAAAGGAATACACGCCTGACTTTCTAATAAAAGCTGTTTTTTCGACATCCTCGTGTTTTACTGCAATTTGAAAATAGTCTGACGTCAGGTCTAAGGCTGTCATACATTTAGTTGACCGAATCCTTATAATTTCACCAATCATCGAGAGGGGATATTTTGGGTATTTCGTTATGCTATTTGGTGGCAGTCCATTTTTCTTTCTGCATAAAACTACAGGATTAGCATAGGGGCTGGTACTTGGCGTAATTAACTTATCCTCGAGCATGTGTTGCTCGAGAATGTCTTCCTTCACCCGATCATATCTGTATGGTTTTGAACGAACTGGGGGCTCACTACCCGTAACAATGCTATGAGAGACAATCTGGCAGAACTCAGCTGGCTTGACCTTTTAAATTTGTCGCAGCGATGATAATTCTCTGCGGCTGGTTGACAGGATATAATGTGAAATGTAGGTCAAGCTACTCCAGGAAGGTCATTACGGATCCTCTTCCATCAAAAGTTGCTGTTGGCTTCATCGCCCCTCTCATAGTTTTCATGATAAATCCGAATCCCTCCTTAGGGTTTGGTTGTGGCTGAGAGAACTGAAAGGTGGGAGGGGTCAACGAGAAATCTTCAGTACGTAGCGGCATGGTTCGTTAAGAAAAATTTCGAGGGCCAAATGGGGAGTTTTACTTATTTAATTCCAGTGTTCTATCTTAGAACCCCACGAACACTTAACAAGCGAATAATCGCTTAAGCGTGTGAATAAACACGTAAGACTTAAGAAGGGTGAACTACCCTTTATTTCTTAGAATAAATACAATCAACTCCTAACTTGGAGTATACACAAAGCCTCTACTTGGGCCTGAAGTTAAATAATTAGAATTTAAACTAAACTAAGCTTAACTAAAGCTATCTGAAAGATATAGCCGAAGCTATTAGAGTTCTAAATAGTTGGCCCCTAAATATTAATTAAATCGGCGAAGCTAAGCAAGAGCCTAAAGTTGTAAGGATTTAAGTTCACTAACATTTATTTTATCTTAAAACTTTACTATCATTTCTTATTTTTCACTTCCGGCCAGAATTAACGCGTGAATATGCTTATGCAAATCATACTTGCAAACGCTTAAGTATTTAAGTTGTGGCTTTTTGACAAGAATAGAGCGTAGAAGGAAGGAGAGATGGCCCTCTTGCTACGAGTCTTCCCGCGAGCTTGCCGTTAGTTACTGTCCGCCTTTAACGCCAGAGCTTTAATCCTCTTGAAAGTTAAAGACGTACTGTAGTTTTCCGCATTTTGCTTAATACAGACGTAGTAATTCAAAAGGCCAGTCTCAGTGCTAGTCATCTGTGTAAAATATCAAAAGTTAGCTCTTACTTAAATTTTAGTTAGTTAGTAGTCTTATATTCTTTTACGTCCAGGCCACAAGTGATTGGTCTTTGTATCCTGAAGAGCGGGAACATCTGTAAAACCGATAAGCAAATAAATGGGAATTTCAACCCTTCTTATCTTTGTTGTATCTTCTACACACGCACGAACATCGCTTTTAGTAAGCTCGCTGTTCCTACGCAGGACTTCAGTTATGTTTACGAAATCAACTAGAATCTACAGTAGTCCTGATTAAGTATGGCCGAGCTTGGTAGCTAAGAGAGAACGTAGCCAAAAGGCAAACGCGCGCTAGTCAGGAAAATCAGACTCCCTCTGTAGAAGTCGGTGAAGCATCGACTTAAACAGAAATAGTTTGCATTCACTACGTTTCTGAAATTATATTCTGGCAGGAAATTGTAAGCTTAAATTAGAATAAATAGGAAAGAATCATGACTTAATTATTAATAAACTTAGGATAAACCTTACAAAGTAATAAAGAAAAATTTATAGAATACATGTTTTTGAAATTAATGGTAAAATAAAAATTTGATAAGTATTAAAAGAATTACTTCCTTACATTTTATAATAACTCAGTTACAAGTTTTAAATAATATTTAAAACGGAAACCCTTTTTTTTTATTCCCTTTCAGAAATATTCATAGAAAGTTTAGTACTTAGAAAACCGCAGTATTTAGAAAGTTTAGTACTTGGAAATCAGCAATATTTGCCATCGTTAACCGAATAAAACCTTAAAATTTCTTTCTAATGTAATTAACGAAAACTTGTAAAAATATTTCATTCAAATTAAACTGTTGTGATCAAACTGTGCATCCTGAATCGGTGCTATTATTACAGACTTAGATTCTATAAGCAACTATTATCCTCTACGCGTTTCAGCAAATGCTCCATAACGTTAAAAATAAGAAAGGAAGATATCATTTCTTCTACATTTTTGCTACACAGTCTTATTATTACCATTAAGTTATGTAAGGAAGGTATTTTATTAATTACGCCAATGATACTAAACAAACAAAATTTGTTACTACAATGAGCTGTCATTATAATGAATGTCGGTTTATTAATAAGTGCATATAACTAAAAGCACTGCATTAGATTAGATTGTTTAATTAAGGTAAAACATGAGACGTTATATGCCTAAGGCCCATTCCAGTTCATGCTATCTGCCTAAGGTCCATTCCAGTTCATGCTACCTGCCTAAGGTCCATTCCAGTTCTCACTGATATTACCTAACGGATGGAAACCGAGTGCATCTAGTTCTCCTCCTCTTCCTCCAGCAGTTCAAAAAGATTTTAGCATTCACAGAAATATAATTGCTGCTAATCCACAGAGATACTGGGCTGCGACCAATGTCGCTGTTAAAATCCGTTTTAAGAAAACACTTGTAACTAATTTTTCATATGGTGCGGGTATTAAAAAATGTGCTTTCTTTTAAATATTTCATTTTGTTACATTAATATGCAGTAATCTTATAATTTCAAACATAAATGAAGGACAATAATTCTCTTAAATGCAAATATTTTATTTCACTAGGACTGGAATTTCTTCGCAAAAAATAATAAAATCGTCTAAGACAGCTGTGTTAAATGGTTAATAAAATTAGTCCTTCGAAATTATTTTATTCTCACATATGTACTTCCAATTAATTATAAAGTTCCAACTACTTATAGATAAATAGATTTGGTGCTGCTTATTTCAAAGTTCAAACGATTACAGTTTCAATTAAATATTCAATTTTGTCTTGTACCTTATTTTTAACTTTTCCTTTAAACTTTCTTTAATTTATTTTACTTATACACTTTTTATTCACATATTCATGCACTTTTTATAACTGACTCTGAGTGAGGGAATAAATATAGTTTTACCTCTGTATATGTCATTCCGTTCCAGATCTTTGGACTGGGAGTATACCAAAGGAATTTTTTCCAGTAAGAAAGAAAGGGAAAATCCTTAATTCGTAGTTATAAAAAATATCCCGTTATTAATATTGTAACAATGTTTACTGAAAAAGAAATATTGTGGGGTAATATATTTTGCACATAAATTAAATATGTGCATAGTACTGCATACAAATGTTTTTCTGTTATCGAGATCAAAAATAATCTTTACTTTATACCTGATTTCCCCCCTCTCGAAAAGTTAGACGAATTAATAATATCTTTGTTCTTCACAATCGTAGATACCATCATTCTCAGCATACAATATGCAACAACAAATTCCGGATACTCATGCTATCTTCATACTTTCCAACAGTCTGTTTTTTCATCTCCGTAATAATCCTAACCATTTTCTTCGTTGCTTGACTATTCGTATTAATGTTCTTAAAACTCATTGTTAACAAATTTACAAAAGATTTACGCTAAAAAGCACAAAATCATGTTATAAGTCAATGTTATAGCCTGGGTTATTACTGCCAGGTTGTCTAATCAGCGGCCCTCTTATTCATTTTTGTTCGCAGTTGCCCTTTTTGCTGGATAAAAAATAATAATAAAACATTTAGAAAAAATCGTACACCCTTCTTACTACCTTAAACAACAATAAACATAACAAATAGTATCTGTGCAAAACAGAACGAGTAAAACAGTCATTAGGATGCGAACTAATAGATGGTTTTCGGTAAAATTCAAGGAAATGCCATCAGTAGTGTTGGTAACAGCAATTTAGGACAGGAGTGGCCAATGCTAAACATTATTTTCTTGGTATAAAAAGCAGATTTAAATCGAAACCCCTAAATCTGACAACGCTGCCCATCTGTTGGCAGTTTTTTTTATTCCGATTTATACCCTTACAATCTTCATTTCTCCAATAACGCATAAGCTCCATAATAACTTTCACTCTTCGACCTTTATAATTCGTGACGTGCACGCTTCGATTTTCATGTTCATTTAGTACTACCTAAAATAGCGAACTAAAGAAACAGCGTACTGAAGATGAGAAATGATAATTTCAATCCAAGTGGCAGGAAAGTTATTTTTTTACTGAACATAATTGAAATCCCCATTGTGTTATCAAGCCTTAATTGTTTCATAGGAATATAATGTGAATAGACACTATACATGCTTTCATAAATCAAAAGACGAACAATAGCAGCAATAGTTGTGTGTTTAATGATTTGAAGCGGAAACTAAGTAGACAGAAGGATATCTTTCAACAACCATCAAACACTGCTGAAGGCATGTTATGAGATGTATTAAGAGATAGCTATAAGTAAAAATTCTTTTAGGGATGTCGAGTTCATTAGGGCATATGCTGTAAAAAGAGCACCTTCACTTGGAGATCACAAGATGGCTAAAAATTTTGAAATAGTGTCCTTGTCTCATCAGACAGTAAGAAGAATTATATGGGTAGTGAAATTTCAGGTACTTTCAAACGCATTTTGGAACAACGTGGCTTTGTGTAGTTGACATCAGTCAGCTCCTTATTTTTGTTAGAACAATGAAAGAAGAATTTGAAATTCATGAAGAACTGTTGGAATTAAAATCATTAGAAACCAGCACCAAAGGTACTGATAACGCAATGGATAATGTCTTTTCGAAATATGGAGATTTTCAAAAGTGCTGTGGTATTGCAACAGATGGATCTAAAGCGATGATTGATCATAGAACTGTGTAAAGAAGAACTGTGTTAGTAGGACTGTGTAAAGAAAAAAGGCATACATTGTTTGTTTTTCAGCTGCATTATCTACCAGGAAGCTCTCTGTGGAAAACATTATAATGCTGAGACAATGAAAACTGCTGTAAATTTAGTAAGGGAGACAATAAAGCCCAGCGACACAGAATATTTATTGCATTCCTGGACAGTTTGGAAGCTGAGTACGGTAACGTTTCATTGTAATGTAAAGTGCTTTGGCTAAGTCTGGAAATTGCCCTCAGCTGTTTTTGGGTTAAGAAATGACATTCTTGCTTTTTTCAAAAAAAAAAAAAAAGAAAAAAAAAAAAAAAAAAAGAAAAGAAAAAAGAAAACATTTTACATGAGTACTAAAAAACTGGAAGAAATCCAGTTTTTGAATAAACTTGCTTTCCTGAAAGATTTAACATACCAAATTAATACTTTAAACCTGAAACTATAAGGCACAAAACAAAATATCTATCCCTAGGTTTTATGAACATTCTGAGTGCTTCCCCAAAACATCTGATATAATGCAAATTGCACTGAGAGAAAATAATACAGCACACTTCCCATCTTGTCATCAATTGAAAGCATAAGAAGAAAATGATACCAAATTTAAATTGTTTCAGAACTGATATCAAGATAGAGTTTCAGGACAGATTCTAGGATTCTAACTGCCTAAAAACAAAACTCACTTTTAAACAACCCCATGGTAATTGTAGTGGGGTGCCCTACAACTTTCAAATGGCAGTTTGCTATCTTCAGGCAGATCCATTCTGCCAGATTAAAAAATGTAATGTACCTGAAAATTTCTGGAAACTGATTTCTAAAAAGTGTTTCTCCAAACTGCTTAAATTTTCTTTGCAAATGTTACCTCTGTTTGGCAGCACATATGTGTGCAAAATTTTCCTCCCCTTTCACAAACAAATTAAATCAAAAACGAGAACTCGCGCTGAAAGTGCTTCACTGGAATCGAGCGTGAGAGTTTGCCTTACTGAAGGTTAATGTGGACATTGATAAACTTACGTCAGAAAAGCAGTGCTAATCATCACATTGCTTTCTCGCCTGTGAAATTCGGTCCTTAATGTCTCTGGATTTCACTTTCCTATACTAAAGTTTGATTGTCCCTCTGATAACTAAAGGTTGGACTACACAGGTTTATTGAATAGTAGTAATAGGTATTTTGGTGCTCATGGACAGTCGTAGCATTATCTCGAAAGAGATAAACAAGTGTAATGTACGCAGTTGTATCTCATCGAACTCGTGTCGTATTCCAAACAAAGATCATGTACCAATCAAAACTTTTCGTGTTCAAAGTTGGACTTATTTTAAAGAGCACGTATATCGAGGTATAACTGTACTTCTTTTTAACCTAAATAAGTAAATTATATATTTATTAACTACTTACTACTATAACTCTATGCGAATTTTAAGATCCAGTTGCGTATTTTATTTTATATTTTGACTTTCATCTTTGTTTTTATTTTGATATTACATTTTTATATGCATATATATGTCTTGTTATTAAATATATATATATTCCTTTTGCCTCACTTTCTTAAGCAGTAATATGATTTGTTTTCGGATTCTTCTCAGTTTTTAATGCCCAGAATGTATTATAGCAAATAGTTTATTTGCAGGAAAAGCATTAAAAAAACATTACAAAGTGCAACAGAAGAGAGAAACCACAAATCAAAACTGAGATCAAGTCAAAGCATATAATCTCACATAAGCTGAATTTGTCATCCCGCCAGTTGCATCCTGCATTCAAGATTGATGACTTTTTTCACCAACTGCCCAAATTCATGGAGAAAGACGAACGCTGAGACACTTGATACCGAAGAAAGAAAAAGAGGAAAGAAATAACTCTAAAACCATCTTTTTGAAATTCTAAACAGAAATAAATCGTGATTATTTCATTTTTTTATCACATTGCAAATAAAGCAGGATGCCTTACATAATTAAATTTTGAATACATTGCCTTCAACGAAATAAAGTATTATTACTTTAGCCAGTGAATAAATACAGCGAGGCAATCTAAATTAAATTCCAAAGAACTAAGATTACTAATTTATTATACCGACTGGTATTTCGCTTCTGGAAGTTTTGAATGATTCCTTATATTTTAAAGTATTTTTCAAAGATATATTTTTCTTATTTTGATGCTAATAAGAAAATTCATTGTTAATTTATTAGCACAATTTTCTTTTTTGTGCTTCATGTTTAGAATCTTTAAATCTAATAGTTTTTTTTTTATTTATTTATTCTACATTCTTTCCTAATCCGCAGTAAGTTCGAAATACAATCGAAACATCGATTAGTTGAAATTGAAAAGAGAAGAAAAAATTTCAAATAATCCAGAATTCGATATAAAGAGGGTTTCGGCAAAATGACTCTTTAAAAATCAAGGATTCTTCGTAAAATTAATTTCAAAATGCTTATTAATGTAAGACAAATTTTATTTCATTTGTTAGTTATGTTTACATTAAAAAACGCTAAATAAAGAGACAGATTCATGAAATAGCACGATTCTGATTGCGAATTAGACGCACATAT
>KK119136.1:69809-84847 GCA_000611955.2 Stegodyphus mimosarum
TATATATATATATATATATAGTGAATATATAGTGAAAAAGATAATGAAGATCAACAAAATATTTTCTTTGAATTTAATAATACTGTTTTTCTTTTGAGCAATAAAAGCAAAATATGAAAATTCTAATATCAAAATTTTGAAGCATTTCGAAGCAAAAGCATTTTGAACCCCTCCTCCTTTTTTTTTAAAAACTCAGTTTTATTTTATTCTAAATAAAGGAACTAACAACACAAGTATAATCTTTTATACCAGGGTATTTATTATATAACATTAGAAATACCTTTCGGGTATTATAGCATTGCGGACGCCCGTACAAATTATCAGCTATATATATTATAAATATTACGTATTTTTATTTACCTCAGTTAGATATATTGTTAAAATATGAAGTAAAGATTAATAATAATAGGATGCACCGCTTTTAAACTGCTCATTGACTATGCAATACTTATTAAATTTGAAAAGTAAAGATTTTATATATTTCTGACTGGACAAATTAAGAGTATGGGCTATGCGAGAAGCTACCCGGAAGTTAAATTAAAGAATGTAAAAGCAGTAAATGTAACTACTGGTAAAAGTAGAAAGACCAGTCAAGGTGAGTACATGAAAATAAATACAAGCATAGTAGCTTACTGTATAACGCAACGTAACGATACCGATAAGTATGGGTTTAAAAATTTCTTTAATACTTTTTCATGAACTTTTGAACGTCAATAATTTTTGTATCTTTTTTAAAACATTTACTTGTCTTATTATACCGCATATTTCAAGCGAAAGAAATTCAGCCCATCAAGGAAAGTTAAAAGCGAAATTTCGTTTTAGATAACATTTGTCGACTTAACAGAAATTTCGATTCATTGCAGTTCTTGTAATCAAACTTCTGCTGCATTTTACTTTTTAACAGTTTTAATTTATTTCACCTGCTTGACAGTAACATCACATCAATTCCACGAATTTTATTGTGGCAAAGAGTCAAGGATTGCTTTTGACATTGCTTTAAGTCTTGAGCATCTTATAGGTGAGAATATGAATTTGCCCAAATCCGTCCCAACCAACCTCTCCACAGAACTTCCTCAGCTGAAGAGTACTTTAAGTACCCTCATGCCGCAAAGACACTATATATTTACAAATATTCATACTTTCTCCGCGACACGAACGCAGGCTCTGCTATCACCCTGTTATCATCAAGAAGATGGCCACTTCTTAGAAATTAGTTCAACACTAATTTTTTTCAGTGTGCAAATCTTCAGTTATAGCATTTTATGTTCACTTCTGCAAGTTTGATTTTATTGCAACATTATTTATTGTTATAATTTTTAATACTTTATATCAGAAAAAATTATAAGAAATTAAAACCAAAGTGCAGATATTTTCTCCGCAAATTTAATTTCATAAAAAATATAGAAATAAAATGTATTTACAGTTTTTGTGATTTACAGTGAATAAAAGAAAAAATGAAATAGCCACATACGATTTTTAAACGACAGCATGCGGAAAAACTACAGTCCTGTTTGGTCAATGCTGTATCATGTTCCAGCAAGATTTTTGCTTTAAAATTACCTATATAGAGAAGTGAATGCTTGGATACAAGAACAATTTAAAAATAGCTATCAGACAAATTGCGTAATTTAGGAATAAACTTAAAATTTTTAAATGTTTCTTAAGTGCATAAGATGTACAGTATTAATTTTTTATGCACATAAAATAACATTTTAAATATCATTAAATAAATACAGATCTGTCTGACATATCAGCACAGAAATATTTGCAGATTTCACTTAACATTATTCAGGGAACGTGAAGATAATTTCTGCCTGGTATAAATGCAAGGTGATCTTGTACTTTGACAGGCATAAGTGCAATAAGGTTACTTGAAATACAAAATTTTCCGAACAGCCAGAAATACAAGGTGGTTGAGAATGTTTGTTTTTCAAATATATAAAATTAGAGAGATTGGTGAACTCCAAATAACAAAAGAATGTTTGTTTATTTTACTGTTGCACTATATTTCAGAGCACTGATATTTCTTAACATTGTGAATGTTGTGCATGCATTTTTACCAAAACATGATTTCATCGGTTATCTAAATTTTATTTCTTGACATGTTCAAAAGCATAACAGCAAAATACAAAAGTGAAACAGGTTTTTAATGAAAACTATACAGGGAGTAATGAATGAAATATAGGCTAATGAATAAGAATTTAAACAAAACTTATTTCGAAAGACTCACTTGCAGTTCAAACGTTAATAATCAAATTAAAATAAATAACCGGGATATTCACCTCCAAAAAGAAGCTAATACTTAGAAATAATTAATTACTAACCACAAATTCACATTTAGACGATGTATTGAATATGTTACTCCTGAAGTAATGCGTACATTTATCAGCATGTATGCCTTACTTAAGAGAAAATCTAAACTGGCTGTTGAAATTAAAAGAAAAATTTATTGAACAATGATTCTTCCCATTCTTATATATGCTTCTCGACATAGACCCCTACAGCTTCTACTTTCTTTAAAATAAATACTTAGAAGCCGTTGCCAGCCCCGCCGCCATTCACGATCGTAACGTGTGTCGTCATCACTGCAGAGTACTTATTTTCTTCACATCATTTGGGGCCGTACACTGGTGTGCAAAAATTAAGGACGAGACGGTTTTTTCAATATAACTTTGTACAAAAGCTTTCCAAATCAACACATTTAATACCGTAAGATCCCCAATACGTAAGGACATGAGTAATGTAAGCAACACTTACTAAAAGAGAAATCAGAGGAATGAAAAGCAGCTTTGTTGAAAACGTAGCATGGAGCGCAATGCGACTGAAGGCCGAAACATCTCTGTGATGGGTGCCCAGCAAAAAACATCCGGTGTTTAATAGGGGATATGATCTCCCCTGACTGCTAGGCAGGTTTCACATCATTTGTGCATGCTGGATATGTGGTTGTTAATGAGCTGTTGAGACACTGTTGCTCGTTCCTCTTGTAACACCAATCGCAGTTTCGGAATCGTTACTGGCGATAAGTTACGTGCTGCCACGGGTCTCCCTAGTAAGTTCCGTACATGCTTGACGGGATTTAGATCCAGAGACCTTGCCGACCAATCCATGTGTTCAATATCTTCACTCTCCAACAGCTCTTCGACAGTAACTGTGCGATGAGGTGGAGCGTTGTCGTCCATGAAGAGGAACTGAGGACCCATAGCCCTTGTGAAAAGACGCATGTAAGGAAGAAGAACCTCGTTACAATAGCAGTCCCAGGTGACGAACCTCCTTGGGAGATATGAAGGTCGGTCCGGCTACCAAGCATTATGTCTGCTCGAACGAGAACTCCGCGACCTCCAAAACAGTCCCTTTTGATGATGTTGAAGGGGTTATTGCGTGTTCCCCGCTCTGTCCAGATGTGTATGTGTCTAGAATCGCAACTCAGACTAAATCTGCTCTCATCTGTAAAGAGTACTCGTCCCCATTCATTGTCTCTCCAATTCCGGTGTTCCCGGCACCACAGAGAACGCCTTCTCCGATGGGCAGGCGTTAGAGGTACACACCGCACAGGGCGTCGTGCAAACAGACCACCACCGTGCAGTCTTCTGGCCACGGTAAAACGCGATATCGGTCGTTCAGTCGCCTGTGTCATGTGTCTAGCGATTTCTCCCGCTGTCTGCCGCCTGTTTCTTCTGGCCTGTAAGGCAATATACCGATCATCTGCGGGTGTGGTTCCTCGTGGACGACCACTATTAAACCTCCGGATAGCTGTTCGTGTAGTTTGAAATTGTCTCCAAAGTCGTGAAACGATGCTGTGAGCAATTCCGAACTCTGCAGCCACACTTGTCACACTGCGGCCTTTCTCCAACTTCTCAATGATTCGACCTCGGGTCAAAGCATCCAGATGTCGTCTAACAGATTGATTATTCACCATTTCTCGCTGAGGCAGCAACTCGGTGTGATTTTAACTGCTATACGGCGTGCAATCTCTTTGCCAGAAATACTGATCTTACACCGACAACATGCTTTATACTACTCAGACACTACCCCATTACGTCTACCTGCATATCTGCGCATGTTCTACCGTACATCACCTTACTTAATCTCCTGATTGGTCTTTCTGTCCGCTCTGCCTCTTCGTTTAGCTGATATGCTAATTTTTCGACTTAATTTGCTCGTCCTTAATTTTTGCACACCAGTGTATTTGAAGTCAGCTTTCATGCATGCGCTTTTCAGGAAGTTAAACACTGTAAATAAAAATGAAGCGAAGGAAAAAAGAAAAAATTAGATGACTCCCAAATCCTCTATTGCAGCTGTCGTTTCTATGGCTGCGAAGTAAATCGGGCGGCTGAAAATAACCTTGAAGCTCCTAGTTTAAAGTAGGACTGTATGTTAAATAAAAGTTTATGATTATGTATTATCAGCTTGACAATAGATGGCGATAGTCGTTTTTTTTCAAGCTTTAATGTAATTTTTATGCATATGTTGCAGTTTGTCTTTGGTGTCCGTGAATAAATGTTGAATAGAATAAAGCTCTCTGTGTATTACCTTAAATTCGCTCCAGTCTGATTTATTAGAGATTTATACATTTTCTTCACTATAGTCACAGAAAGAAGCTTCAAGTTGTTCGGATCTGTCCTTAATGCTCAGTGGATCGTGTTGACTCCAAAATAATTGCAAATTCACACAACTTCTTTGAAAGCTTGGCTGCCTTTTCATGTAAAAAATTAGCATTTTAGAAAACTATGATCCAACTTTAACAAATTATAATCCGAATATAAAAGACCTAAAAGTATTTTCCACGATGTTGGTTAACATCGTGGAAAATTATTAATCGTGGTAATTTTTATTATTATTATTGCTTTTTTAACTTTTGGGGAATATCATTGGACTTTGTTAACAGAGTATCACATTCTGAAAATTAGCTCATGATAATAGTAATAAATTTTTAATCCCTCAGTCCTTGGAAGCTCCGATTCTCGCCTTTCAGCGGCAATTTTAAATTAGAACTTTTCGTTACCGCAGATCCTATGGTTAATGTAAAGTATAAAATTTAATTTCTAAAGTTTGTTAATAGCTTTTTCAGTAGCTCGGCTATAGTCAAGCAAAGCAATAATTTTGATTTCGATTTCCGATTTCAAAGATTTAACTATGTTTTTTTTCCCTTTAAATGTTAACGAGTGAAAAAAGTGATGGAGGGAGAAAATTCGAGAAAATACAACAATATTTCCCTTTGTAATGAAAGGAATTAAATGCTTGATGTCGCTTTTCATATTTTTGCCGAACTCTCACAAATACTGCGGCCAAGTGTTTTAAACAATCTCCAAGATTCCCTTATTCACATGGGTAAAACGCCTCTGTGAATAAATTCTACAACATGGGGCAACAATCTGTATAGTATATAAAGAAGAAAGTCTGTTTGCCTGTCCATTAATAACTCTGTCACTACTATAGCTATCGTCACCAAACTTTCTACAATTCTTTTATGGGTCCTGGAATAGGTCAACGTCCACTTTTTTCTAAAAAAAAAATTAGCTGAAATCAGAGATATTAATTAAAACCTCGGAAAGGCGATAATTTTCTCTCTCATTTTTCAGAGTGGCAACAGTCTCGCAAGCTGGAGATGAAAATCTGCTTTATTTCGAAAGCTTTTGCCACTTTCAAATCCCAGAGTTTGTTAATAAAAATTTTCCAAGTTTTACAATAAAAACA
This sequence comes from Stegodyphus mimosarum, assembly GCA_000611955.2. Lineage (NCBI taxonomy): Eukaryota > Metazoa > Arthropoda > Arachnida > Araneae > Eresidae > Stegodyphus > Stegodyphus mimosarum. The sequence goes on from KK119136.1 coordinate 75,504, forward strand.
ATAGCATTGCCAAACATTAAATACATTATTTCCTATTCCAAAAATTCGTAGGAAGCCATTTCGGCTATTGCCATCTTCATACGACTTTAATCAGCCGAAATACTAATTAAAAACTCAGAAAGCGCTCATTTTCGCGCACATTTTTCCGAGTGGCAACAGTCTTTCCGAGTGCCAACAATGCTTTATTTCGAAAATTGTTGCTACTGCTCGCTTTCAAATCGTAGAGTATGTTAATCAAAAACTTGTAAAGTATTTCTCCCGCCTTCTTCGCATGCATTCGTGGTGTAGTGGTCAGCATTCTCGACGCGTAACCGAGAGGTTACTTTATGATCTACAATGCTCTCTCTTCTGAACTGCCGTTACTTTAAATCTCTTCTGAACAATCTCTTCTTTAAATTTCTTCTGTTCTCTCTTCTTACAATGCTCTCTCTTCTGAACTGTCGTTACTATAAAACTACTTTATGCTATGCCATTTGAAAGCTCGAAAATCTCCAACATTTATTAGTCTGGAATAGCGCAACCGCGCGGGCCACTCGTCCGTGGCTCGATTCCCGGCGAAAGCGTTGCTCATTTTTCATGTCTCCTGCTTCTAAATAACCTAATATCTCTACACAGGCGCCCGAACTAAACAGATGGTGGATGATGATTCTCCACCACCAGGATGTGGCGATTGGGTCTCCAAAACCCCAGTCGCCCTTTAAAAGCGATAGTATGTAAGGTATTTCTCCCTCTTTTTCGCATGCCTTCGTAGTGTAGTGGTGAGCACGTTCGACGCGTAACCAAGAGGTCCGTGATTCGATTCCGGCGAAGGCTTTGCTCATTCTTCATGTCTCCTGCTTCTAAATAACCTAATGTCTCTACAAACTTGTTCAGTTTTACAAAAGATATATATAAAGAAAAATGCCTGTTTGTGTGTTTGTTCGCGTAATTGATTTCTGAACAATTGTGATCAATTTTTTGCCACATTTAATCGACTAAAATGGAATATTTGTGAAATATTGGATGGAACTTGAGCTTTTACGACAATCTGATTAGAAAGACGAAAAGCATTAAAAACTGCTGCCATTGCTGATAAAAGGAGAGAGAATTACTTTATTTGTCTATCGAAATTTTATGTGGGTTCCATATCGCATCAGACTGAAAAATGTATGAATATGAATAGTATATTTTGCATCGTAATTAGAGAAGGATTACAGCGGTATCGTTGTCTCTGTTGTTAGATACATTACTCTCAATTTCACTTAAACTGGCATCGGGTACTTCCGCTTGTAACAGTATAAAATTCATGTAAAAATTTAAATGAGTGTTTGCATATAATTTAAAATATAAAGTCTTCTTTATTAAGTTTCAATTAAAGGAGCACTTGTGCATAATTTATAATAAAAATACTACATACGAATATTCTCATAAATTTACAGCGATATTTTCGTCAAATTTTCAATCTCATTATCTTCAAATTTAAATGAATCACTTACTGGCACGAAATGAAACTGTATTCTTCGTTAAAATGACTTAGCCTTTCATTAAATTATAATTAGAATTATAAAGGTTAATGTCTTCTTAGATGTAGCTTTATTTTTTTGTCTTAGTTCTGGAATTGATACTGTATTTTGTTTCATATCATTTAGTTGATGCTCAAGGACTGGTTTATTGGACTGATAGTTAACTAGCTCTAATTAAGTTTTTTTTTTATCTGGACGCTTTGATAAAACGTAAAAAGTTAATTTAAATTATTTGTGAAAATTGATTTAAATTATTTTTAGGTACAATTTTATCTAAAACGGAAGCAGAAAATTTTTTCCGAAACATAAACAGATATTAATAAATTAAAATGCTGTAAAATTTTCTTTAAAACGAAACAGCAATAATTTTTTAAGTAAAGCTATTTTTAAAGCAATGGAGAATTTAAATGAAAACATGTAATTAGAATGTCAAGCAGTTTAGATATTCATGGAATAATTGCCATGATTTGATTTTTCCTTATGCAAATTGTACTAAAATTCAATAAAATATAAATCAATAAATATGGTGGATTTTTTATATTAAGTCATATGTTTTGCAAGGCTAGAGTGAAATTTAATTAAAAGTAACTTGGATATTCGAAGGCAGTTATCTTTTACACTTTTCTTAGATCAGAAACGTTTCACAATTATTTAGTTTTAAAAAGGAACAATGTCTTCTAATTTTTAAATTTTAATAAATAATAGTGAATAAATTTGATGTCTGTACACTTTCACAAAGTTCTCAGGCAGTAAGTAACGAAATTAATACATTTTGTATTGCGAATTTTACAAAGAAATGTAGATATTTTTCAGACTGCAATAGATGGCACCACTGTCAAAGACACTGAGATACTATTAAGATACTATTCGTAAATAATATATACATAACGATCGTAGGCTTAGCTTTGGAGAAAATGCATAACACACAATAGGAAAATTGTCAAAGTTATAAACTGAAATTGATCAGAAAATCTGTATAATTAGGTTACATTTTTTTCTGCTAGCCAAATTTTTGCTTATTACAGCACATGTGAGCGAATTTTGTTTTTTTTCGTTTCTCGCATTTTATATACCAACAAAGATAAAAAAAACTAAAGCATTTTTAATTGTGCGAATCAAAACAGCAAGAATAGTTCGAAAAGTTAAACAATGAAATTATTACCAACAACACTCTAACAACCAAATCAAATTACAGCAAATTTTAGCACGCTTATTAACTTTTCCCTTAACTTTTCTTAACATAGGAGTATTTTAAAAATTATAAGAGATAAAATACTGTATCATTTTACTAAAAAACAGTCTCTACAATATTCGAACTACACTGGTTATTGTAAATTAAGGAAAAATCAAGATTACTGAAAACGTTACATATAGAATTTTATGACATTTACCCACAATATACAACAGATAGTAAGGTATCAAATAACATAAAAAGAAATTACCAGACAATTATGGTAGCATAGAAATTAGCACGTGTATAAAATGAACAAATCGAAGGTGTCAGTTTGCTATAGGAAAAGTACCTTCAATATAGAATAGGATCGCCTCTAGAAGCAATACAGCACATACAGCGATCTGTGATGCCTTCAATTATGCGGTCTATTAGTTCCATAGGAAGCGAGAGACATTGATCTTGCAAAGCAGTTGCAAGGGTCTTAGGGGGTGGATTGAGTGCAGCTAGACGTCTCCCTAAAGCATCTCAAACGTGCTCGATAGGATTCGAGTCCGGAGAACGAGCTGGCCACTCCATGCGCATAATTGTTTCCTGTTGAAGATAATCATCTACGATGTGAGCCCTGTGTGGTCTTGCGTTGTCGCACAGACCTCCATAACAGGAACTCCTGTAACAGGAAAGCATAACTCCATAACTCCTGTAACAGGAAAGCATCACCTATTGCCCCGACATATGGGCGCACATAAGCATCAAGGATGTCATCTCTATAAACCTGAGCATTCACGGTTCCCCTTGGAAAGGCATGGAGGTCTGTGCATCCACCCAAAGAGATGCCACCCCAAACACAGACACTGCCTCTTCCGTATGCATCTCTTTTAGGGATGTTTGACGGATGATAACGGGTTCCAGGTTCTCTCCATATCAAATAACGCCTACTATCGCTTTCTAGACTAAACCTGGACTCATCGCTAAAGAGAACAGCCGTCCATTGATCAGGCGTTCAGTGGACATAATGTCGTGCCCACTGTAAACGGTCCGTCCTATGGCTTGACGTGAGCGGCACGCAAATGGCTGGTCGCCTTGCACACAGACCACCATCTTGAAGCCTTCTACGCACAGTGCACGTTGACGCCAACCTTCCGGTGGCTGCAGCAAGGGAGGATCTAAGAAGAGTCGGAGTAGCGGATCTATTCCTGCGTGCGTAAAATATCAAATATCGGTCATCGGCGCTCGTCGTAGCAATTGGATGTCCTTGGCTGAACCTCCTAGATGCCGAATCTGGGCTTTGAAATTGCCTCCAAAGTCTATGAACCACAGAAGGACTCATATTTAGCCATTTGGCCACTTCTGTTTGACTTTGTCCTGCCTCTAGTCTCCCACTTTTCTCTTTATAACTGCTGGTTTATCATTGAAATGTGTGAACAATTTTTTCTAAAAGGCAGTTTACCGTTAAATGTAAATAACTTGGTATGCCAGTTTATCTTGTATATATCGTGTCACTAACCGTCTTTACCCAACCTTTATTTTCGTAACCGTTGTTCAAAAACATATGCGTCCAGCAACAAAAATATTTACTTACGTATTAGTGAAACAAGATGCAACTGACGATTTTTTATAGAAGGAAAATGTAATTCGGTGAACTTTCAGATTGCAGCTTACAATTGATATGGTTACCTAGCCTAACGAACCGTTCTGCCTATGGCTGCCAGAAATTGGAGACTCCTGAAAATTTGGCGATTCTGTTAAGGTGGTTGCGATAACACAAACACCCAAAAATATTTTGCATAAGAATATTTTGCAAAGAAAATATTTTGCATAAAAATATTTTGCAAAGACTCATGTCTTGGCATTTTTAAATGTAAAGAAATCAATTGTATAAATATTAAGAAATCTAAATTTTATACGTTCCTCTTGTCTCTTCGCTTTTATTTAGCGAAATTTTATACTCATTAAAAAACGTTTTGACTCCGTTACGACAAAAATTGACCCTGCGAATTTTTAAATCATATTCAATTTGCACTGAGGGTTTAGGTAGTAAATAAATTAGTGTATGTCGAGGTTGATTCCCCCCCCCTCCTAAATGTCATTCCGTGATAGGGTTTTGTGACTTAGTAGTGTCTTTAATTTATAATTTCATAGCATTTGGTATGCTGGAAGAAATTTTACACAATCAATGAATAAGTTTTCAAAATCTAATAATCCATTTTTAATATTATCGTGAAATTTTATTGCTGTAGAGTCATATCCTGGTAACTGTGCAAAAAATTCATTATAAATATAGTATAAATAAAGTATAAATATTTGTCATATTTAATAAATGCAAATAGCATTACAAGTTCATGCAAGATAGTAGTAAAGCCTGCAAAAAGTTTTCTAAATGCTAATTCCATAAGAATCTCTGAGTAAGATCTTCATTTTGAGAAAAATTATATTTTTAGCATTATTCACGAGTGTCTGCTCAGAAACGCTTGTCGCGTAATCTCTTAACGTGAGAATTTTTTTTTTTAATTTTTAAACAATATTTTATTTTTAGTTACTTACAAAGGCGAAAATTTCGCTCTTCATTTAATGCACGCCCCTAATTCACGATTTTAGTGTCAAATATCTCTGTCAATTCGCGTTGCACGGAAGTAAAATATTTTGTGATTTATATTTTATAAAGAACACAGTTTTTTTTTAATGTAGGTACAAGGACCGGAAAAGTATAAAAAGTTGGATTTCATACTTTATGTAACATTAATTTTTTTTTATTTAAAATATAAGAAAACATAGTCTTTGTATCATTTAAAACATTTTTGCAATTGGTATTCTAGGTCTATGACCAACAGTTTTGAAAATAAAGGCCAGGTTAAGAACTATTGTGGACACTTTGAACTAAGTATGATGATGATTCTCATTATTTACAAACTGGTTAAGAAGGACCGTATTTAGCATTTTAATATTTACTAGAAAATGAAATAAGTACTTACGTGTTAACGTAAGGCGCCATTTGGCAATTTTTATAGACGAAAACGTAAAGTTACTTATCGTGTGCAAGTTGGTGGTTTGCGCTCTATTTTTTTAGAAAAATTCCCAATCTACCGATATTTAATATAAATCGATAAACATTATCAACATATGAAAAAAAACATATTTTAGCAATTTAGAGTAAAAATCTGAGTTATTAAATAAGGATTATAGTATATATTTAAAAAAATAAAACACTCGCATTCTTCCTCAAATCTTTCTGTAATCTTTTTGTGTTTTCTTCTCCCGAACGATCTGTTTTCGCTTAAAAAGAGTCAGAGATTTGCGGACACTCGGCTTCTTGCTATCCTTGACAACAGAGGCTATCAAGGAAACGCATTTCCTTGCTGTTCCCTTTAGAAAATTTCCAAAAAATTCTGTATTTTTGCAGAAATTTTATCACAGTTTCTTCCATTCCACAAGCTCATATTTTAAAACTAAGTTTAAGGGAAAAAATTTCACGATTTGCTTATAAAAACTGTTAGAACTTGGAAAACAAATAAAGGAACACGTGCGAAAATAGCGGCTTTGATTGACTGAAGGGTTGTTATGAGAATGGTTGCCGAAAGTATGATTATGCGCATGGTATAGAGTTTGGCACATTCTTGAAAATTTGTCGACTTCTACTAAGGTGGTTGAGTTAATACGTATAGCGGCTCAAACAATTGAGGATACACCTTACTTTCACTTGATAAATCCAACTTTCAATAGAAATAACACATTAACTAGAAGAGAAAACGTGTTTTTATTTTCACACTAACAAAAGGGTTAATTTACAGTAAAAATAAAGAAAATCAACAAAAAAAAATCTAAAATTAAAAATTTCACTAGTATTTGAAATAAACATAGGCAGATCTTTACCTCAGAAAATTAAGGATACACCAATGAAATTTTTGTGATATATCGCATACAAAGACGGTGTCAATATTTGGTTGCATGTCCTTTGGCTTTTATAATGTCCTCCAAACGTCTTGGTACCGATTCGACCAATTTTTTGGTGGTATCTGGAGATATTTTATCCTATTCTTCTTGTAACACTTGCTTTAAATGGGCTTTGTTCCTAATTGGTGTTTTTGGATCGCTGTTTCGAGTATAGCCCACAAATTTTCTATGATATTGATGTCAGGGGACTGTGGTGGTGTTTTCAATTGCTGTTTACAATGAAAAAGACACCACATTTTTTCATTATGTGCCGTGTGTTTGGGGTTGTTGTCGTACAGGAATAAAAAATTTCCATCTAAACCCAATTTTTTTTCACTTTTTTTAAGATTGTTGTGGAGTATATATATATAAAGTTTATGATCCATTATGCCATCTATAAAAACTAAATTTCCTACCCCATTTGAAGCCATACAACCCCAAACCATGACGGAGCCACTACCACGTTTAAATGTAGGACGCAAATTTTTTGGATCCAAAGTGGTGTTCGGCCTTCTCCAAACCGTGCGACGACCATTACTTCCAAAAATGTTGAATTTACTTTCATCACTAAATATAACTTTCTTCCAAAAGTTATCTGTCTTCAACTGATGAGTTTTTGCAAACTCCAAACGCTTTTCAGATTTGTAAGCTTATAAATGTCTTCTTTCTAGCTACTCGACTGCTATATCCAGCATTTCTACTCAAATTTCTCACAGTTTCAGCACTTACACTTCTGCGCATTATTCGAGAAGTTTTTGCAGCTAATTTGACTGCACTTAATTTAGGATCAATCTTGATATTTTTCAAAATTTTCCTTTTGGCTACATGACTCAGAATACTTTTCCTTCCTCTTCCACTTTCATTTTCAATTAATCCATCGCTTTTAAATCTTCCAATGATTTTCTGTACAAACGAGTGGCTTCTACCGACAATTTCAGCTGCTTCACGATATGATTTTCCTTTCTTAAATAACCTTAATATAAATTTTCTTACATCAATACTGGTTTCTCTCCGAGGAGCCATTTTCCATTTAAAATTGCGACTTTAAATTCACATAATCAACTTCAAAAGACAAAAATAACAGTCGAAAAAGTTTAAGATAAAATTGGCCAAACTTAGATTATGATAGTAGCAAGCAGAAAAAAAATCTAGTGGTAGTTAAACAAAAATTTCATTGGTGTATCCTCAATTTTTTGAGGTAAAAATCTGCTTATGTTTATTTGAAATGCCTCTGAACATTTTTATTTTAGAATTTTGTCGTTGATTTTTCTTTATTTTTACTGTTAATTAAACCTTTTGTTATGTCTAAGAATAAAAGTACGTTTGCACTTCTAGTTAATGTGTTATTACGATTGAAAGTTGGTTTTATCAAGTGAGGTGTATCCTCAATTGTTTGTGCCACTGTAAGTACCATGAAGATAAAGTGTCAGCATTTATCTAGAGTATGCTTTAATTTCCTCTGATTATTACTTTCCATTTATTATCACTTTCCCTCATTTTTTATTATAACTTTATCACTTTCTAATCAAAAACGTTCACCAACATGGTCTTTATACGAGATTACTGAAACCGAAGTTCCTTTGGCTGTGATGAACCTTCTCCAGTCATAGCAAAAGTTTGCCATTTGGTTTCAGGACCATAAAAAAGCACAAAGTTTCATCTGTAATCAATCACAAGTTATTTAAAACATTTTCTTGTTTTCTTTGCTTTAGAACGAAACTTTATTATTATTATTATTATTACTATTGGCTCAGCTTTTGAGTTCATGACAGCAAATGTTCGCTCGATCAAAGCAAACGATTGACTGTTTAAAAAATTCTGTCCGAAAACAGATGACATTTTAGAGAAAACGAGTTGAGATATTCAGACATATTTCTTGACTGCAACATTGACATAAAGCTTAAAAAAACGTAAATCAGACAAAATATGTTTTAAACTGATAATTCAGTTTCCGAAAACGTTTCAAAAAATATTTTTAAAAATTTGAATTTTTGCTGGAGGTAGAATAAATTTAGATAGTAATCAAGATATGTGTTTTTTTTTTCAATTTTTGCTAAACATTACAATTACAATTAGCAAACTACGGTTAAATACAGTATTCAGCACGAGCGCAAAAGTATAGTAATTCGCGGCTATTATTAATTTGTGAGAAAGATCTCATTATTTTAATGATCGATTATAAGAAAACCTTAATTTTCCTTTGAGTAAAAATAAGGTTATATACTTAACAGGAGTTTATTTAAAAAGTGTGCTATAAGCCAACGCTATTAAGCACATGTGCCATGACGAGAGGAACAAAATTTCGTGAGAGTTTGCTAAACCTGCACAACCATGATGTTCTGGGAATAAGAACAGCAGAATTGTTGGAAAAGCAAAAAAGGTACTATGAGATTTTGATCAAAACTATGATCGGAAAAGGATAGACCTTCCTTAGCCCGACTAGAAGGCCGATGGGACACAGGCCAGATATCAAGCCAAAGCTAAAATGCAAACAGAACAAGTGGCGTTATCATGAGTCACCATGAAAATCAAATTTCATCAGAATCCCAAAAACATAGTTATAGTGTTTCTCATGCACGATTTTGATGGTGTTATCCTTACACATATCGTACCTCAAGAACAAACCGTCAATATTGCAGTTTTACTGTTCATCCTTAAAACTTACAATAATTATTATTATACATATATATACATATTATATAAATATGTACAATAACTATTTATATAAATCAATAATTTAT
>KK119136.1:85250-159244 GCA_000611955.2 Stegodyphus mimosarum
ATATTTATAAAGAAGAGGAAGTTTTAAACAGTTGTTGCTTAAAAGTACATTTGATACTGTAGTTCAAGAGTAAAAAAAAAATACACCATGCTAAAAAATTATACAAAACTATAAAAGATCCGAAATGAAACGAAATGTAGAAAAGTACAAAACGTGTAAAACTAATATAAAAACTACAAAGGAAGAGAAAAATCAATCAAATTAAAAATTTAAAATATTTTTAAAAATCCATATAAAAAATCAAAAACATTATTAATATATAGAAAAAATACAAGAAATGGCAGTACATTAGCCCAAATCGATGTTTAACACGTACTTATCAAGGGAGAAGCGTGATAAATTCGAATTCAGCTAACACCATTAGCGCGTTTCGTCAAGCGAAAACAAGGAGACTGAAAGCGGAAAACTTTAACAGAATAATCAAATAACTTAAATTAACTAACGCTGTAAGTCTCAATGGTTCCGTTTCTTTTCCCGACGCGCCTGCCAAAAAATTGCATTTGTAGAACTTATGAAAATATATACAGGAAAGCCTAGTTAGGCGAATTTACTAATTAAAGTAAATAGCTAAAAAGCTATTAGTCATAAAATACAAATTTTAATGGAGAGCACTATAAGCTAGAAGAATTAAAACATTTTTTAAAATATAAATTAAAAATAAAGTAAACTAAAACAACGCAACAAAATGGGTTTTGCGAAGACCAAAGGCAAAGCAAAAGAAAAAGACTAACATACCTGCTTCCAAGCATTGGCCTGATCACAGTAAAGTGAGCAAAAAAACGCTGAAAATGGCTGCCAGAATTATAAGCATAGGAGTGCAATTTCAAAAGTAATGTAGCCAAAATTCACCAATTAGGTGAGACGACGTAGAAGAAGTGGAAAGCAAACGTCATAAAGTAATAGCCAATGGCGCGTAACGGCGAGTGGGACCTTTGAAACAAACTTGGGGGATTTGGGGAATGCTGAAGAAGGATGCTATACATACAAAATGGCGTTTTGTTCGAACAAAGTAATGAAAATTGAGAAGGCAAAAACAAAATGGCTAAAAACTAAGAAATTGGTAATCTGGCCAAAAGCAGTTGAAATTAGAAAAAAATAACAATTTGTTAGTAAAATGTAGTAACTCTTCTTGCTAGAGGGCTTGCAAGCTTTAAAAAACGAAATAGTCCCTTAAAATTAATAAAAGGATAGGAATGGCCAGAAAAGTGACATTAAACATTAAATTTAATAATTTAACTGAAGTTCTGTGCCAATTAAAGAGGGAAAATTTAATGCAGTATAAAGAAACTATGTTATATTTTTTAAATAGATAATTTGAATTAGCCATCCGTCATCTACCTTCGCTCGGGATTTAAGTAAAAAATTTCACTATCCAATTCAATTAATCTAAAATAAAAGGTAAATGCCAGCTTTTTTTAAGGAATTTTTAATGATAGTTTTTGGAATAAGATTGCTTTGCAAAATTTTACTGAAGTAGAGCACTTCTTCTTGGGGGAATTCTGCGTTATTACAGATTCTTTTAATTCTAAGAAGTTGCGCATTTATAGTATTGATAATGACCCTTTTAGAAATGTTAGAATTCCAGTTAGTGATTTTTACTGTATGAAAATTGAAATCTCTACGTTTATCAAAAATTTTAATAAGATTGTAACTGAGAATTTGTAGATCAAAGTAAAGAATATCATTTTGTCCTGCATTAGTAGCATTACTTTTGAGGCAAGTAAGGTAAATATTTGCATTTTCAAGTTTATTAAAGTTGTTAAATGTAATAGCATCATCAATATAACGATAGATGTGTTGATAATACTTGTGTTCTTCATCTTTAAGTGAACGTACAAATTTAAATTCTTGAATAAAAAGGAAGAGCCCACAGATTGCAGTCAGCAATTTCCGCCCATAGGAATCCCCTGTACTCGTTTAAAGATTTTGTTACCAAATTGTAAGTAATTATTAAAAAGTACTCTTTTGAGGAAAAGTTTCCATTTTTCTGAAGTAGCTATTGTAAGTATCTGCGAAAAGAAATTGGGAAGAGCAAGTACGCTACTATGAATTTCTTCTGAAGGTAAAGTAGTATAAAGGTTCTCGAAATCGTAACATTGAATGTGCTCTATTTTAAGCATATTTAAAGTCTTGAGAATTATCTCCTTGTTAGAAATCATCCAATTGCAGTGTTCATCTTAAAAATCGAAATTATTAACAAAATCCAGAATTAGTTTTAGTTTCTGTGCAAAGAGATAGTCAATATCTTTTAGAAAACTTTTAGTACTAGTACCATTGTACCTGAACTTAACAGGAATTTTGCGAAATTTAGGAGATGCATAGAGATTAGCAAACTTATTATTTGATTTGTTGGAACGAATTTTGAGTCTTTTATGAAGGCTCTAAATTTTTTTAAAAGAATTTTAACGTTGGTAGAAACTTGTTGATAATTGCAAGTGCTAAGCAGTTCCTTTTGTATAAGGTCAAAATAAAATTTTCTTCAAATGGCACTGAAATTATTATTCGCCTTGTCAATTTTGGTGACGATGAAACGTTCTTGCAGCATCTTAATTTGTGATTCTAGGTATTTCTTATTGTGTACAAGATAAAAACTGGGGAGACTATACAGCATTTTTTCAAAATCCTTAAAAACAGCAACTTTCCATTCAAGAAAGGTGGTAGTAGGTAAATTAGTACGATTGCTAGCTAATGTAATAAATTTATTTAAATCATTGCTGAACTCTTTTAAGCAAACGTTTTTATTAAGATAAAAAGGGGGACTAAATTTGGTACCCAGTTGCATGAGTTGTCTTAGGTGACAACCTTGAATGACGTTAAGATCACCTATGACAACGTGTTTGTGAAAAGGATCCACAAATGTGTTGTAATCAGGAAGCCGGCAATATCATTTGCTATTAGCTACCACATCGCGGTGATTAATAACCAAATTACCTAAAGTTTTTTCTAACTTAAAACAAGGTGTCACTTGAAAGTATTGGCTAGGTAGCAGATTTTGATATTTTTTGAAAATTTGAGGTATTTAGAGCTGATCATACAATGATTGTACCGTACAGAAAACTTTTTATGGAAAAAATTACTTTTCTTCGATTTATACACTCACGTTTGTGAAAATTGCAACACCAAGAAGGAATCGTCATAATTGAATGCAATTTAATACACAGTTGAGTGGTAGTGGTACAAATAAATGATTAAATGTTCAAAGCAAACAAACAAGAACAAGAGATCAGAATCAGTATTTTATGTGGCCACCACGCGCCGCAATAAGTTCTGCTACCCGACGTGGCATGGAGTCAAACAAAGTTTGAATGTCTGACTGAGGAAGAGCATTCCATATCGTTTGTACGCGTACCCAAAGTTCGTCTGCAGACGCAACAGGACGAGGATCACGAGCAAGACGCCGACCAATGACATCCCACACATGTTCAATTGGCGACATATCCGGGGAACACGCAGGCCAAGGAAGAAGCTGTACCTGCTGCGCTGCAAAGAAGGATTTAACAATCCGAGCAGTATGAGGGCGGGCATTGTCCTGTTGAAATACAGCGCCTGGCAAGCTTTGAAGGAAGGGAACAGCTTCGGGCTGTAGAACTTCACGGATATACCGGTTGCTGTTCAGATTGCCCACAATTCGTAGCAATTGAGATCGTCTATGATATGCTATGGCGCCCCAGACCATAACTCCGGGTGTTCGTCCACTGTGGCGTTCGATAATGCACTCCGGAAGGTGGCGTTCACCGGCATAGCGTCTGACACGAATGCGGCCATCATGGTACCACAAATTAAAGCGGGATTCGTCAGAAAACACGACATGCTGCCAATCAGCACGCCAGTCTCTATGCTGATTGGCCCATTGTAGCCGCAGGCGGCGATGGTCGTGCGTTAGGGGGATCCTGTATAAAGGAGTCCGTGCGCGCAGTCCACACTGCAGCAGACGTCTACGAATTGATGAAGCACACAATGAAACACCTGTAGCTATTGACCACAGTGCTGCCAATTGTCTAGAGGAAGCTGTACGGTCCGTCCGCGCCATGCGGACCAGGTGTCTATCATCGCGAGCTGACGTCACATTTCGGGGTCCACTCCCGGATTTCCGAGTTGTCCGACACTCGTCCGTCCACTGCTTCCAAACGCGCATCACTGTGCTGCTGTTACGCTGCACACGAGAGGCTACTGCACGATACGACAATCCAGCTTCACGAAGGCCGATGATTCTCCCTCGTTCAAACTCTGTAAGTTGTTCAAATCTCGCTCTCTTTCGTCGACGAGGCATAAGTACAGATTGAGTTAACGTTTACCACTAGCAGATAACCACCGATAACCATACACGCCTCGCTACAGCCGTCTATTTATTCGGATCCATCAGCCGTTCAGAGGGCGCTGCTCAGCATACGCATGCGCTACGGATTTGCAATTCTAATCATTTGCATATCATGCGCTACTTTGCATTTCCTGAAAATTTCAGCTCACTCGCGTAAGTCCTTCATGGTGTTGCAATTTTCACAAACGTGAGTGTAATTGCAAAAGTCGGTAATTAAATCTTTGACAATAAGAAAACATTGGAATTGTTTCTTAACTATAACAAGAAGATTCCATAACGTGACATCTTTCAAAGCATGTAAAACGTTAATGCAATTTTTTGCGAAAGCCTCCTTTTGAAGGAAGTAACAAATTTTATTAATTATTAAATCTAAATCCTGTGAAGAAAAATGTTTTTTATTGCCTCAATTTCCTCTTTTTCTCTTGTAGTTTTTGTACCTCTTTTTCCCTTGTAATTTATATTCAAATTGAATAAATGTAATTATCTACTAGTTGTAACCGTAATTCCATTCTCTTATTGGTTTCCAGAGATCTCGAGAAGCAGAAAATGGTAGAACTATCACGCGCTGCCGGTTAAAAACTATTTAAGGCTTAAGAAAGAGCGTCTAAGTTCAATTGTTTAGTTATTTGTTTAGTTACTGTCGTTGCGATTTGTAATTCCTCACAAACTGAGATAAGTCGAAGCTAGTTTTCTCTTTAGATAACGCTTTGCATTACGTTGTATTTTAACGTTTTTAGTGGTTTAAAGTATAACTACTGATTATATTGCGTAATATTTTGAACACTTGTACGAATGTCTCTGAGGAAAATTCGCGCATTCTGCTATATTTCTTTTGATAAGAATAAATTTTATTAACCTTTTATCGGACTTGCACATTCAATCTATTACGTACCCGTGCGCACGCGCTTGCTTTTGGTGTCAGGAGTGGGGTTGAATGGCAATGACAAGAGCGGCTGTGAACAATTACGGCAGTTGGTGGCATCCTTTGCTGCGTTTCAAGAAAAGATGAAAACTGGTCAAGAATCAGTTAAAGAAGAGATGAATGCTCGCTAAGATTCCGTTAAAGGAGAGATGAAAGCTGGCCAAGATTCCGCTAAAGAGGAGATGAAAGTTGTCAAAGAAGAAATGGACACGGTTCTAGAAAAGGTGGAAGCTGGTCAAGTATCCATTAAATAAGAGATGAAAGCTGTTAAAGAAGAGATGAAAGCAGGTCAAGAGGAAATGAAAAGAGAGATTACCTGTATGATAGAAAACAAATCTGAGGTTATGGAAGAACTGAAGAACTGAAGCTGTTGAAAATAAAGTTGGACACATTGAAGAAATAATTTCTTCTGTAGAAGTGAAGAAAGAGTTTCTGCTGTGGAGCAGCGAATCGAAGGAAGAGTTTCTGCGTCCAATAAAAAATTGATGTTAAGGGTTTCTGCAGCCATTGCCAAAGAGGTTGACCCTTAAAGAAGTGCATAGCGACAGCAAGAAGCAATTCTGAAGGATTTAAATGTTTACCCATGCTTGCTCGTCCCTCCCTGAAACTATCCACATATGATGGGAAGATCTAGCAAGTGTATAAGACACATTTATTTATGTTGGCGGAAACAAATGGATAGGATTCTAGAGCTAAGGCCGGTCATCTCGCCACTTGTCTGAGAATAGACGCAGCGGATATCCTTCAGTCCCTTCCCGAAAACCAGTGGCTAGATTTCGAAGCTCTATCCGAGGCGTTGGAGCTGCGCTTCAGGGAGAAATGCTTAAAATACTAAAGCAGGCTTCAATTAAAATCCCGTCAAGAGAAGCCCATGGAAACACTTCAGAACCTCGTCAGGGACGTTTAAAGGCTCTCTCATCTCGCCTTTTCGGACTACCCGAGAGAAACGAGAGAAATCCTGTCCATGAAATACTTTAACGATGGCATTCGGGATCCGGAAATACAGAAGGCTCTACGAATGGTGGATATGAAGGACTTAAAATTCGCTCTGGTGGCCACCATGAAATTCGAGGCAGCCCAGCAAGCAAATCGTAAAGGCTGCCACCCAATCAGAACTGCTCAAGTCAGTGGATCACGTGATGGCTCGTTTAGATGATACTTTCAAACATGTCAATTCTTTCATACGGAACAGGCGTGAGAACAAACTGATTCTAAAGTGTTGGAAATATGCTACGGAAGGCCACATACGACGGAACTGCAGAACACTCCAGGGCACGGAAAATAAAGCAAAATAAACCAAGACACGTCAGGGCCTTGAGACGGAATAGAAATAAAAGGAAACAGACCTTAAATTGCTGGAACTGCTCTGTTCAAGGCCATATACGGAGGAATTGCATAAGACCTCAAGTCACGGAAAATCAGATCATTTCCCAGCAGCGACGCAGGGAAGAATTTAGTGGCCATCTCGCGAAGCGGAGTTCGAATGATAATGAAAAATTCTATTTTAAAGCGCTCAAGATTTCTGCCGTGAGTGGCAACATTAATGAACTATTCATCAATGGGCGTATCGATGGAGTTCCTTGCAATATGACCATCGATACAGGAGCCAATTTTACCATCATTCGGAAAGATTTAGCTCAAGAATTTAAAGATAAACTCATTTAGTCGCCATCTTGCGTTACCCTTCAGACTGTGTCTAGTGATGAAACAGCAATTGATTTGAAGTTAAACGTAAACATGAGATTTGGATGATCACATGGCATACGTCGCAGATATTACAGATCTTTGCATACTCGGATTGGACTTTCTAGGGAAATACAATTTTTCCTTGGAATTCAAAAACAACAAATTGGTTTCAGCATCTAAGACTATAACTATCCATCCTCACCTGACATTAAACCCATAATTGACTTAGTGGAGTTTTCAAACAGAAACCCTTCCTGGCAGGACATTCTATAGTCCTACGACAAAACAACACTGGTCTCTCTGGAACTCACTCCATATCCTGGGATCCTCACCTGGAAATGCCGACGCTTTGCCTGAAAGACTCTGCTCAGAATGCTGCCGATATCATATTCTAGGGTCGAAAAGAAAGACGAGCTGCTGAGTGTGATCGCAAAACAAATTACAACATCAACATCGGCTGATCCAGACCCATAGAGTTACAAGGAAGAACGTCCAGCTGGAAGATGGCGACATTAACCCCATAATTGATTTAGTGGAGTTTTCAAACAGAAACCCTACCTGGCAGGACATTCTATAGTCTTACAACAAAACAACACTGGTCTCTGGAACTCACTCCATATTCGAAACGGCGTCTTGTACCGGAAATTCGAATCGGATAATGGAAAGACTTTCCAAAGGCAGCTGATACTTCCAAGATCCCGTATTCCATACGTCCTTAAAGAACTATGTAGCAATACTACAGAGGCCCACTTCTGAATAATGAAGACTTTGCAGAGAGTTCGAGAACGCTTTCATTGGAGTAAGGCAGAGGATGACGTGCAAAAGTGTTGCCGATATTGCGATGCCTGTGCACGTCGGAAAGGACCGCAGAAATACAGCCGAGGGGAGCTGCAACGTTACAACGTAGGATCGCCTTTGACATCCTTAGATCTCTGCCATGAACTGCTGATGGCAACAAATACATCCTCGTTGTTATAGATTACTTCACCAAGTGTTCTGAAGCATATCCTATTCCTGATCAAGAAGCTGTCACAGTAGCAGAAGTAATGATACAGCATTGGATTTCCAGGTTCGGAGTGCTTCTTCAGTTACATTCCGATCAAGGAAGAAATTTTACATGGGCTATAATTAAAGAACTCTGAAAGCTACTCGGCATTGACAAAACCAAGCGACACGTTTACAACGTCAGTTAGATGGCATGGTAGAGAGGTATAATAGAACTATCCTTGATAAACTCTAGATGGTCGTTTCCTGAAATCAACAGGACTGGGACAGGAAGTTACCTCTGCTTTTACTGGCTTATCGCAGTGTTGTCCACGAGACTACCTGCTATTCCTCATCCCAGATGCTCTTCTGTGGTGAATTTCGTCTGCCTCGTGATCTCTTGTTTGGTCGCCCTCCCATGCTTTGTAATATGATTTGACAACTATTAACGCAAATGATGTGTGAATTTATGTATTTATGTCTTTCTATTCATTTGCATAGCCAGAGGAAACATTTAGTAGAATTTTGCAATCAATTATTGGTTAGCTAACATGCTTGTTATGAAAATAAAGTGGCTTACTTTTTCTCCTAATGATAATTTCATAAAGATTACTCAAAAACATAAGTAGCCACATAAATGAATAATTATAAAAACGTTATTTTAAGTAAATATATTTATTTGATGATAAATAATTAAAAATGGAAGCAGAAAAATTCCCTTGTGAAAACTTGAACTACAGATCTTCCAGTTGTCAGTTGAATATTCTAACTATTTACACCATGGGAGCGTGCATGAGGGAATTTGTTAACTCTTTAAATTCTCCCTGTTTAAAGGGTCACTTGGGAAAGACATTAGCTCTATTCGACGTAATCTGACTCATATTTTAGTTCGGATGCTAACGTTAAGTTATAATGTTTGTCATATCCAAAATATAAGAAATCAATGGGCTTATGCTGTAACTGAAACCACGGATTTTCCAATTGCCAGCTGGATATGATAACTACTTACACCATGCATAGAGGGATCCAATAATTCTTTGGAACTATTAATGTATAAGATCCCATGAAAAATATATCGTACAAAACTTTCCTTGACCTAATGTGTGACAAACCATAGCATCATTATCAGCTGAAATTCATTGGATTTCTTAGATCCCGTAAGTTTATAATTGCATCAAACAATGCCAGATTAATGTATTTTAATGCCATGATTGATAATTTTATATACCGTTTCATAAGTAATAATTATTCTGAAATAAAATCCCCAGAATAAAGTTCCAAACAATGTAATACTATTGTAAACTTTTCCCATAATGAACAAAACAGCAAGCAAAATAATATTATCATTTAAAAATGTCAGAATTAAAATCTTCTTTAAACATAAACGTAAAATTTGTTTCCCTATATTTCATCTGAACACTTTTTAATTATTTCTTTGTATATGAAGAGGGGCGGTAAATTCAAGGAACCACCTCGAGAGGTATAAGCTATAACAACATCACTGACCTGTTTACAGCAAAGCGATGGGAGAAAAATATTCCTAAACTTTCGGTTCCAAGTGCCGCTGTAAGCCACGATTATTGTACATTTTGCACAACTTATTCCGGCTGTCATCTATTTGATGCCTAAACCGGCGCTTCAGGTAGAGGAATGAATGATTGTGAGTCCAGAGGAGAGCGCAGAAGGGGCAGAGAAAGAGCGTGCTCAGTTGTCACTTAAACAGTAAAGGCCATCTGATTGATCTAAACGTATCCGAAGCAGAAACTGTTAATAAGGAATTACATGGACACAAAATATGATTTAAATTAATAAACAGATGATAGGGAACAAAACAGATCGTCAGAAAAAAAACTTCGGTCCCTGTATGCTTAAATAAGTATTCCTAGAGCTTTAGCCTCCGCACGCTGTAAATAACGCCATTTGCTTATACTATGATTGGTCTAAAGCTGCCTGAAGACTTGTACCCTCTCAATGAAGTCAAATGGACACAACCGTCAATCAACCAAGGACTACAGAATGGTTTTCTCGGTAAAGTTGGAAGCTGTAAACGATACCAGTTTTTTTAGTCAATATTGTTCGCGCTATAGTAGATAAGATTCAGTGGGCTTAGAATAGGCATCCTGGATTTAAATGAAAGAGGTAAACTAACTGATTGTGATTGATAAAGTGCAGAATTCTTACGGCTTTGCAATTAGAAATATTGTTGGAAACTTAGTTGAAATGCAGCAGGATGTAATAGCTGCCTTATTTCATTCTAGCTGTTGGTTTTCGAAGCCAATGCATAGCCACTCCTCTTCTGGATCAACAAGTTGGTACAAGTATCAGCATGTGATTACAGAAAAGAAAAAAAAAACCTGATGTCTACACCGCATGACTTTCTTATACGGCATATTAAACTATAGGAAATTTTCATGCATTTAATTTAAACACATTGAATTAACAGTTAACGAATTTTGAATCAAATCTACTTCGTCGATACCGCATAAGCCACAATAGAATAAATGCACTCTTTAAAGTTCACTATCGGGGCTAGGTTCACTTAACAGCGTTAACCTCATTCATTTTATAACTCGTGCGCAAACATTATAGCATCTGGAGAATTACCACAAGTTCTATTCAAATACTATAATAAATCTAAAACGATGTATTAAAGAAATTAAACAAATAAAAAAAAGCTTTTCACAGATGATTCAACGCCGCTTACCTAATGCGCATGCGCTACTAATTAACTCAGTTCTTACTTCGCGGTAAGGCAAAAATACATAAAAATTCGAAATCCTCACGGACTGGAGGAAACAGCTTTCGCCAAAGTCCCCTTCTCCTTTCTTCTTGCTTAAAAGCAAGATTGCTACAGAATTTGAAATATTTTCATTAAAAATTGATACAGAAAAACATAAAACACCAAGTACAGTTAAAACAAATAAAAAGCAATTTCTACAGTTAAAATTACAGTTTGTACTCAAAAACAAGCTAATAACTTAAATGATACTTCCAGAATGAATTAAGCATAATTTAATTCGCAATAATAGAAGAAGATGTTACTTTGTTGATGCGAAGTTTAGTTTCTCTAGATTGGCAACAAATCCACTATTCTTCTGAGTATAAAATGTAATCAAATATATCTGCTATCATAACCAAAAATTAGGCTTAGCTGCACTTACAAAACTTTTAAATTGTCGACAATTATTGCATGCAGGTTAACTAAAGGCATAAAATCGTAACCGTAAGATAAAAAAAACATAATTCAATCATATTTAAAGCAAAAAGTGCACAATTTAAAAACATACAAGAATAAAGAAACTGAAATCACTCAGCCGAGTAACAGTGTGGACACTTATATAGAAGTACATATATTTATACACTTTTGGTACGGTCCATTGCAACCAAAATAGGAGGTGCACATCTACATGTTATGGCAATCCTACATACAAAATTTCAGCGTTCTGAGGCTAGTTTTTTTGACTTATTCTAGATACATACATACATACGTACGTACGAACGCACAGACGCCACTAAAAAATCTCTTCAGAATCCATTTTCAATCAGTTTTACCATTTATTGGGGAAAAGAGTCCTTTATTCTGTCCTTATGTTTAGATATTACGCAAAAACATCATTAAATTGCATTCGATGGAAGTCAAAATGGATATTTTCATTGAAACATGAGACCCGAAATTTTTCGCGATTACGATACTTCCTTTTTACTTTGTACAAGGAAGTAAAAATCAGGCATAAAACATCTATTATACCAACACATAATCTTAAATTTAACAAAACCTGCATGCTTAGAGCATAGCAAATAAGAGATATGAAAGACGTGCATATATAGTAAAACTGTGGCGACATCATTCGCGTTAATGAAGCGCCATCCGTGAAACTTCTCGCATGTATTTTTATTTTCGCCAGAGTGGCAACACTAAGCCTTCGATAAGAAAAAGAACATTGACTGATTTTCTGTCTGTATTATTCTATATCCAAAAAATGTAACTAAATATTAATCTTCTTGGAGTCAGAACGACGTTTAACATTTCTTATGTTCCATCCTTCCACACTGGTTTACCCGGATGCGATCCAATTCAACTTATGAAGTGTAAGATGGAAAAAGAATGTACGATGTTTCAGTAATATAATGAGATGTCATTGACATTATACGCACTTTATAAATATTCACCTGTTATCTAATACATGTTACGGACAGCTACAGTACCGTAAGTAGACAGCTACTGTATAGTAAGTAGTACATGTTACAGTAAGCAGCTACTTACCCATTTTTTAAGGTTTCGCAGTTTATTTTTCAGAGTTCGACGTTGGATAGAATGATAGTTTCGATTTCGAAGCGCTTCTGGTGCGCGTGGATTATATCAGGAATTGATGGTTTGATTGTTTTTATGGTCTACGAAAAATAAATTGCGAGCGTACGTGGGACTGAAATACTCAAAATGGTAAGTCAACTTTAAAACTTTTTGTTCATTGCAATACGTCTTCAGCGGTAATGTATGCAATTAGAAATTTCTGAATGCATCAAATGTGTTAAGAATAAATTAACTAGTTTTTACTAAGCAAACTTTAGCCGGAAAAGCTTAAGCTATAAAAAATAAAAAGTTGGCTAAAGGTAGCTGTACTTCCGTTAAGCCTAATTCTACTATGGCTGAAGGAGATGAAAGTAAACAAACTGAAATTAATGCCACATCTGCGACGGTCGCCAAGGTCAGCATCAAAATTCCCCCTTTTTGGAAACCTGACCCCAAAATATGGTTTCTTCAGATTGAAGCCCAATTTTGCAATGCTGGAACAACGGCTGATCAAACAAAATACGATTATGCAGTCAGTTCAATTGAAACAGGGACATTGTCACAAATCTCTGATAATTCTCACCAAACCACCAGACAACGACAAATATATGGCTATTAAAAAGAGGCTGATTGAAATCTTTGCCAACTTTGAAACACAGAAAACCCAGAAAATTCTGACCGAATTAGAACTGGGAGATAAGAAACCATATCAACTTCTCTACGAAATGCGTAACTTGGCAGCTGAGAACGTGTCAGATGAATTTTTAAAACATTGTGGATACAACGACTACCACTTAATATGCGGAGCATTTTATCTGTAAGTAGTGATGATTTGTCCAAATTGTCTACAATGGCTGACAAAATATAGGAATTAAATCGCAATCCATCCCAAGTAGCTCGCATTGTTTCTTCCCCAACTGATAACATTACAGCCGGAGATCTACAGAAACAGATATCAAACTTGACACTGCAGATAGCAGAAATGAATAGGCATAGAAATCCCAGTCCACAAAGACAATGATACAGGTCGAATTCTAGAAATAGTTTCAAAAATAATAATAACCCAAATAATTACTATTTTCATCAACGCTTTGGTAAGAGAGCGTACAACCATGTAAATCACGTAAACCACACCATGTAAATATCAGGTCTCGAAACAGGAAAACTGAATCCCCGGCCTTCGATGACGACAGAAAGTCAAGGGGTACAGCTGAGTCGTCCATATGTTCGTGACAACGCATCAGCAACCCATCTTTTAATTGACACTGGAGCAGAAATATCGGTTATTCCACCAACATCATCGGAAAAAAGAACTGTGGCTAAGCTTGAGTTATTCGCAGCTAACGGTACAACAATCAAAACATATGGTCAAAAATTATTAGAGCTAGATTTAGGGCTACCCAGATCTTTCAACTGGCCTTTTATCATTGCGGATGTTAATAAACCTGTCGTCGCAATAGACTTTCTTTCACATTTTAATTTGTTAGTTGATAGTAAAAACAGAAAATTAATCGATGGCACCACCTCATCAACGACTAAAGGTGCTTTGTGTAACAATAGCGTCACTCCTAAACTCAGTGTTAATACTTTTCAAAACCCATCTAAAGCTATCCTAAACAAATTTCCTAACTTACTTAAACCCACTATAAAAAACAATAAAATTTAAGAACATGATGTGCAATATTACATAGAAACCAAAGGTAACCCTGTATCCTTTAAAGTCAGAAGACATTCTCAAGAAAAGTTGATTGCCGCGAAAAAGGAATTCGATTGTATGCTGCAGGAAGGTCTCTGCAGACCACCCAAAAGCAGCTGGTCAAGTCCATTACGCCTCCCTTTAAAAAAATCCGGTGACTGGAGGCCATGTGGCGATTACAGTGGCCTTAATGCAAATACTGTTCTAGACCGTTACCAACTACCATTTCTAACGGACTGTACTCATATTCTGCATGGAAAAACGATTTTTTCAACCATAGATTTGATAAGAGTCTACCAACAGATTCCTGTGCATGAAGCTGACATTCCGAAGACCACCATCATAACACCTTTCGGACTTTTTGAATTTCCTTATATGACATTTGGCTTATGCAACGCTGCACAAACCTTCCAAAGGTTTATGAACACAGTGCTTAGCGACCTAGACTTTGTATTTTGCTGTCTCCACGACATCCTCATCGCCTCGCCAGATACTGAAACATGCAAAAAACATCTTGAATTAATCTTCCAAAGACTCAATAACTATGGACTTTGCATAAACATTGCAAAATGCAAAGTTGAATTTTTAGAATATGAAATATCAACGGAAAGAATCAAGCCTCTTCCATCGAAAGTCAATGCAATTAAAGACTATCCTAAACCAGAATCCTTTACAAGCTCATGCAGATTTTTGGGCATGGTGAACTTTTACCATCATTTCATTCCAAAGTGCCCCAAACTACAAGAACCCCTGACAATCTTTCTGAAAGGAGTGAAGAAAAACAGCAAAAGATCTTTAATTTGGACTGAAGATGCGCAGAAGGCTTTCACTGATATCAAAAGCGCACTGTGCAACTCTGTAATGTTAGTCCACCCCAATCAAACGGCGCAGATCACCCTAACTACAGATGCGTCTGATTCCGCCGTGGGTGCCGTGATTCAACTATCCAATAATGACAAACAACAGCTAAGCTTTTTCTCCCGATCCTTCTCACCAACACAGAGAAATTACAGTGCATACGATCGAGAATTACTTGCAATCTACCTAGCGATAAATCATTTTAAACACATTCTGGAAGGACGATCATTTACTATCTTCACTGACATATCACTTTCGCCTTTCACCAGAATTTAGATAAAGCCTCTGCAAGGCAAGTACAGCAATTGAACTACAGTGCCGAATTCCCTACAGACATACGCTACATTTCTGGAAAAGAAAACATTGTAGCTGACACGCTACCGAGAATCGACACCATCGCTATCCCAGCTCCAACTGATTACACAGTTACAACAGATTGCCCGGAGGATGAAGACCTCAGGATTCTTAAATCAGATTTCGGTTTCAAAATAGTACAAATTCCTATTCCGGATAGCAATAAGAAAATTTGTTTTGAGACCTCCACTAATTTTAACAGGCCATACATTCCTAAAGAATTTCACAAACAATATTTTTCTGTATACATAACTTATCCCATCCTCGAATTCGTGCAACAACGAAGCTGGTGACAAAAAGATTCATTTGGCCTGGCACAAACAAAAGCTGTCAGCTGTGGTCTGGAGCATATTTGCAATGCCAACGAGCTAAAAATTCACAAATATACCAATGCTCCAGCTGCTGAATTCAAAGTCCCCAATCAACGTTTCAAGCACCTTAATATCGATATTGTTGGCCCTTTACCATCTTGCAAAGGTTTTAGGTACCTGGCTACCGTCATTGATAGATTCACTCGGTGGATCGAAGCTATACCTCTGGAAAACCAAACCGCAGAGTCCGACGCACATGCCCTCATCGGAACTTGGATTTCGAGATTTGGAATCCCAGAGCAGATATCATCTGACCAAGTTCGACAATTTGACATCCAACTCTTCAGATCCTTGAGCAAATACCTAGGCTTCAAGGCTCTAATAGCACCACGACTTATCACCCACAATCTAATGGTTTAATTGAACGACAACATCGAACTTTAAAAAACAGCCTAAAATCCCACCTGCAAACGTCAAATTCTTGAACTGACGTTCTACCTCTGATTCTTCTTGGCATTCGATCCGCCATTAAAGAGGATTTGCATTGTTCTTCTGCTGAACTTGTGTACGGTGCACCAATCTGTTTGGCTGGAGAATTTTTCACTTATGTCTCCACTGTTACGCATTCAGATTTTGTACAAAAATTGCAGATTAACATCTAAAACCTAAAATCAACACCAACAACCAGCCGTAGAAAAAACCAATTTTTGTGCACAATGACTTAGCAAATTGTTCACATGTATTTATCTATAATAACATGATTTCATGTTCTCTTCACCCTATCTCGGACCATATTTAGTTAAAAAACGTTTCGAGAAATTTTTCGATGTGGAAGTTTCAGGTAAAATTAAAAGCATATCCATAGGTAGACTGAAACCATGTTTCAGCCTCAAGAATGAAATAACAACAAATCTCCAGACCCACGAAGCTGATAACTCCAAAATCTCACCTTCGTTTCCTGGAAACAATGATTCTTCCAAAGATATTTATCCTAGAAACAAAGCTGGACGAAGGGTGAGATTTCCTGCATACCTGAAAGATTACGAGGTATAACGCTATCACTGGGAAGGGGGATGGCGATATCATTCGCGTTAATAAAGCGCCAGCCGTGAAACTTCTCGCATGCATATTTCTTTTCGCCAGAGTGGCAACAGTAAGCCTTCGATAAGGAAAAGAACATTGACAAATTTTCTGGCTGTATTATTCTCTATCCAAAAAATGTAAATAGATATTAATCTTCTTGGAATCAGAACGACGTTTAACATTTCCTATGTTCCAGATTTCGACAAAAACTTATGATACATTTCTATACGTGTTTCATGTAATCTAATGCATTCTCTGAAGTGGAATATTTTAGAAATATTAATTATACGTAGAATTATTGCTTTTTTTTAGACTTTGAATGCGATAAGAGGAAAATAGCCAATAAATACAATATTAGCTACATATCTCAAGAATATGTGAATATTTCTCATTTAATTGATTCATCGAGTGGAAAACAAATGTAAAGATAAATACAAATTTTAAAAAAATCTGATATGTACACCACATGACTTCCTTGTTAAGAATATTAAATTTTACGCATTTTTTCCTGCATTTCATGCTTATTGGATTAAATCTACTTCGTCGATAGCGCATAAACCACAACAGAATAAATGCACTCTAAAATTCATTATATTTATTTACCATAGTGACTCTCTGGAGCTAAGTTCACTTAACCGAGTTACATCTCATTCATTTTATAACTGAGAATGCACAAAAATTATAGCATCACAAAAACTATAATGCACAAAATATCTAACCGTTGCCACATCTTCTATTCAAATGCTATATAGTAAATCTAAAACATGGATAAAAGAAATTAAACATAAAAAAGGAACAGTTTTTCACAACCGATTCAGAGCTGCTTACCTAATGCGCATGCGCTACTCGTAAACATTCTCCTCTGTCCGAGACAGACTGGCGACAATATTTGCTGCTAATACTAAAAGTTATTTCCTCGAAATTTCATTACAGATATATTTCTGATTCAATTAATTCAGTTCTCACTTCCCGGGACAGCAAAAAGGCATAAAACCTCAAAATATCTTCATTAAAAATTGAAAAATAGAGGAAAAAATAAAACACCAAATACAGTGAAAAACAATTTTTACAATTAAAATTAGAGTTTCTAAGCAAAAACAAGCAATTCGCCCAGCAGACAGGAAGGCAGATTTTTCGGTGCACTGGTCTCACTGGGCAAAAAGACACTGAAGGTGCAAAAACTGAATTCACTATTCTACTAAGTTTCAAATATAAACAAATATGGCTGCTATGGTAAAAAAAAATTAGGCTTAGTCTCACTTAAACAATTCTTAGATTCTTGACAATTCAAGAAATATTGCATGCAGATTAACTAAAGGCATGAAAACCTTAACCCGAAGATAAGGACAACAAAGTTCAATAATTTTTAAAGCAAAAAATGCGGAATTTACCAATATATAACAATAAAAAATAAGCTCACTGATCCGGATAACAGAATGGGTATATATATATATATATACCCATTCTGTTCCTCAATTCCGTGAGGTCAATTTTTTTTAACAATCCTTATACAGTGGTAAATAGTGCATTTTTTTTGCTTTAAAAATGATTTAATTAAACATAAAGTATCAGATTTAGAACTACTTTTTCACAAAGACGGAAACTGAAATTCATAATCATTAAATTTCAAATAATTCTATAAATGTAACAAAGAATTTCTAAAATAGTTAAAACCAAAACTGTTAAACAAGCATACCCCAATTCAAAAATTTAGGAAATTTAAAGAAATTTAAAATACTCAGAAGAAGTGGAATTCAATTAACTTCAATGTCACTTCATCAGGGAACAGGAACATATATATATATACTTTGGTGCTGCTGATTGCAACTAGAAAGAGAGGTGGACAACTACATATTATAGCAGTCCCATATACAAAATTTCAAAGTTCTGAGGTTCCGAAAAAAAAATCTTTTCAGAATCCATTTTAAATCAGTTTTATAATTCTTTTGTGAAAGTCCTTACGTACAGATGACGTCCTTACGTCCTTACGTACAGATCTCACGCCAAAATATCGTTAATTGCATTCGATAGAGGTCAAAATGTATATTTTTATTGAAATATGATACCCGGAATTTTTCGTCATTCCAATACTTCCTTTACTTCGCACAAGGACGTAAAAAAAATCTGATGTGTACACTACATGAGTTCTTTCTACGGAATATTAAATTATGCGCATTTTTTCTTGCATTACATTTAAACTTCTTGGATTGAATTAAATCTACTTGGTCGATAGCGCATGAAACACAATAGAATAAATGAACTCCTAGAAATTTACTGTATTTCTTTACCATATCAACAGTCTGGCGCTAGCTTCACTTCAGAGCGTTATATCTCATTCGTTTTAGATCTCAGAATGCACAAAAATTATATCATTTGGAGAATTATCTACTCGTTGCCACATGTGCTATTCAAATAAGTCTACGGTGAATCTTCGGATTATGGTAACTTGGCGATTTTTTGGCGAAAATTTGGCGACCAACCCTGCTGCAAACCTGCGAGTTTTTTTTTTGACGCCATTTTGTTTTCACGAAGTAAAGCCATGTTTTTTTTTACTCAACATTTTTTACAACAATCTGCTATCCGAATTACCCTTATGCTAGAATTTTTATGGAATAAAAGTGCTTAATCGTGACGAAGCTTAGGTGCGAAATTGTTTCTAAGTGCTTATTAGCTAAAATCACGATCGGAATTTTCTGGAAAGTAGTGGAACAAACCTGCACAGAAATTTGTTTTTACAGGGCAAATTTATTTATGAAACATGTAAATAATTTTTCTCATAAATTAGAAAAATGTGCACAAAAATGCAGGAAAATTTTGTGAATCTTTGAAGTAGGTAAAAAGGACATATATGAAATTACCGGATCGTTAAAAAGTATGTATATTTTATACTAGCTGTACCCGCCCGGCGTTGCCCGTGCATTTAGAAAATGCAGATAAGTGAATAGCGCAGGAATAGTAGTGTAGGACATGTAGACTGTCTCTCTCTCTTCCCCCCCCACACACACACAACATTCCCCGTCGATAAAAAGGAACAATATATCCTAACCATGAGCCATCTGTTAAAAAATTAGTTTAAATGAGAACAGACCTCATATTAGCACATGCTAGGAAACCGTAGTCATGTGGTTATAATCATTGGTCTGAAGTTTAAAGAAAAGTAAAACATAAAAAATTCAAAATCAAAGATAGGAAAGAGTTGAAAGGGAAAGATAGAGAGTACAGTACAGAAAAAATAAAAAGTAACGAAAACATGGATGAAATAAAACATCCTGCTTACAGGAAATTTGGAGTTGAGAACCAATTAAATTTTTAATTTAAGTGTAAGTTAAACTTAGATGACAATGAATTAGAAGAGGAGAGTGTTTGTGTATGTTTGTGGAGCTCGGGCTGGGGTCGCAAGGGCCCCTGACCGATTAATGTCTGTTGGTACTGCAGCACTGGGAAGCAGCACCATTCGGATTATTGCTCATGCTCTCAAGAGAGCACTAAACAATAACATCATCATTTAAAGCATGACAGTCAGAGTTAGTTTGGGAGAGTGGAGAGTGGCAATAATTTTTCTTTAGATTGTCCTTTTCGTTAGAGAGCCTCGGGATAAACTATATTTAATGTTCTTCCATTCGGAGCTAAGATGTGTAGATTATCGGCATTACCAACTCTTGAACAACCCACGTACAGTTGACCATGGGAGAAACACGGCTTACGGAGGTCGAGCCCTACAACTTTGAGAGATTGTCCTTGTGCCTTATTAATGCTCATCGCGAAACTCAAACGAACAGGGAATTGTAGACGCTTAAACTGAAACGGGAGATCGGAAGGGATTATAGGAATTCTTGAAATAAACACATCTTCGCCTGCAGCATGTCCGGTCATGATGGTGGAATTGTTATAAATCGATTTAATAAGTTGAAAATAAATGATAGCAACAAATCACAATAATAGCAACACAATAATGCAAATTAAGAAACAAAAACTGAAGAACAAAAACTTTATAAAAAATAATTTTTTAAAAATTTTTCTAATTCAAAAATCGAAAATCGGGCTTCGAGGTCTGGTGGCCAGCCCCTTTGTGCTTCCGTGTAAAAAATTCCAGGTCCCTGCGTGCGATAGATTTGGCTGGAGAGCTCGGTCAGACAAATGGACAGACAGGCAGACAGACAGACAGACACATTACACTTGCTTTTATTATTATAGATGTTCAGCTTGCATATACCCTTTCCAAGGATGAACATTTGCACGTATAAAATAAATAAAATATGCAAGAAATTACATTACTTTTCTTTTCCCTCTAAATTATCTATTATAAAAGTCACCTGCGAGTTTATAAGGCAAACATTAAAAATGGTCCTAGCCTTAAAAATTAAAAATGGTATCGCCTTACCAAAATGTCGCCAAACTAGTTGTTACCATATTCCAAAGATTAGCCATAGTACTATAATAAATAATGTATTAAAGAAATTAAACACACAAAAAACGAAACAGTTTTTCACAGACGATTCAGTATTTGTCATTCAATTAATTCAGTTCTCACTTCGCGACAAGGCAAAAATACATAAAAACTCAAAATACTTCTACTAAAAATTACGAAGTAAATCTTAAGCACTTATTTCCTCGAATAAATTCCTGAATGGATTACGCATGATTTAATTCGCAATAATAAAAGGAAGATGTTACTTGGTGTTGCGAAGCTTAGTTTCTCTAGATTGGCAACAAATCCACTATTCTTCTAAGTATCAAATGTAAACAAATGTATCCCGTGTCATAACCAAAAATTAGGCTTGGCCGCACTTCAAAAAATTTTAAATTGTTGATAATTTCACAATTATTGCATGCAGGTTAACTAAAGGCATAAAATCGCAACCGAAAGATATAAACACCATAATTCAATCTTTTTTAAAGCAAAAAATGCACAATTTATAAGCATATAAGAAAAAAGAAATTGAGATCACTCAGCCGAGTAACAGCGTGGATACATATATAGAAGTACACATTTTAATATATTTTTGGTGCTGCCCATTGCAACCAAAATAGGAGGTGCACATCTACGTATTATAGCAATCCTACATACAACATTTCAGTATTCTGAGGCTACTCCTTTTTGAGTTATGCTAGATATATACATACATACGTACGTACGCGCAAACGGCACGAAAAATTCTCTTCAGAATCCATTTTAAATCAAGTTTATAATTTTTTGGGGGGAAAAGAGTCCTTTCTTCTGTCCTTACATACACATGTCACGCAAAAACATCGTTAACTTTCTTTCGATAGCGGTCAAAACCGATATTGTCGTTGAAACATGATACCCGAAATTTTTCGAGATTACAATACTTCGATTCTACTTCGTACAAGGAATTAAAAACTGTAAATTTATATATTCATTATTCATCTTGTTTGTTGCCGTAAAGGTAAAATTTAAGCAAAAATTATGCTTTTTTATTATTTTTCAAAATTCAAATTATTTGCATGTTTTCACTCATTAACAGCGCACATTTCACTCATTTAATATATTTGTAGTTAAAATAAAAACTGTTGTAAAAATGGTACCCGAACTAGATCGGACACCTTAAACATTTCTCGCCAAAGCGCAGCTCCAACCTTCGAGATAGAGCTTCGAAGTCTTCAGGCAAAGGTTCACAAATATCCGCTTCGTGTGCTCTCATAGAAGTGGCAAGATGGGAGGCCTTAGTTTCGGAATCCCATCCATATGCGTTAGCCACTGTAGAGAGCTGAGTATTGTACACTGGACAGGAAGTCTTTCCATCATACTTCGACAGCTTTAGAGAGGGTTGGGAAGACATAGGTATGAATTTTAAGCGGTCAGAATTGTTTTCTGCTGTCACTATAGATTTCTTTATACTGTCAACGTCTTGGGCGACAGTAGAAACTCTGTCATTAATTTGTTGTTCGACAGCAGAAAGTCTTTCTTCGATTTGCAGTTCCACAGCAGAAACTGCTCCTCTGTTTTGTAATTTGACAACAGAAATTTCTTTTCCGATTTGTTGTTCGACAGCAGAAACTCTTTCTTGGATTTCTCTAACTTTATTTTCAACCTGGTCTATTCTGTCCTCCATAGCTTCGAACTTGTTTTCTATTATCGCAGTAATTTCTTTTTTATTTCCTTTTGGATTGCTTCGGTCTTTTTTGATTCCCGTTCATCTCGTCTTTAGCGAACTCAAGGGCCTCTATCATCTTTTCTTTAACAGCTTTCATCTGTTCTCTAACGGATTCTTAATGCAGCAAAGGCAGTCATTATCTGTCTAAGCTGGTCCTCAATCGCTCTTGTCACCGGTATTCAGGCTCACTTCTGACACCAAAAATTGTTACGTGCGTACGGGTTCATAATGGATTGAATGCACACAGAATAGATGATGGCTTGATAAAATTTATTTTTCCAAAAGAAACGAACACTTTACATTTCTGGAACTTTTCACAGAAGTACTTGCACAGCTCTGCTCACGATACGCTGTTCACAGTCACACCCACAATCAGTAGTTACCACTTCAAACTGCTAAAAACCTTAAACACGATGCAATGCAAAGAGCATCTAAAGAGTAATCTAGCACGGAGATCTCTCAGTACTTCGAACTCAACTCTGAACTAAACAATGAGCTGATGTTCTTGTAACACATTATACATTATTCTAATATCTAGTCAATTCACCCAAACATCTCAGACAATATGTATTTTTATGGTAAACCACAGAGTAAAAGTGCCTATAAAATATAATGTAATAAACAAGCATGCCTTGTGTAATAAGATATAATGACCCAGGAAATAGTAGGTTAGGTTTTGCGTAAAAGTAACCATTAAAGAATAGGCTTGTTTAGTTAAGCAAAATATTCATACCTTCATTTATTAAGGAAAACAGAATAGATTTTACAGAATCTCGTTACAGCAGTTGTTAGGCTGTAGGACTAGCAATACTAATCTATCACTTTATTTCTGGTGGGTCTCACTTCAAAGAAAAAATAATTTTCATATTCAAAACTATTACATGCAACACTACTACTGTAACATAATGACATTCAATTAATATCTAATGGAAAATAACATAGACAGGTTGACACCGGGGACAACATAATATGGAAATTTCTCTCGACAAGCCTATTTTGAAGACAAATATTCAGTTATTAGAAGAAGTAGCTTACTTTAGTAAAATTTAAATACCGGATGTTACAGGAATAATTTTTAAATGATCAAGATATTCTTGTGACATATTTTCTACAACCAAATATTAGTTCAAGAATTGCATGTTAGTCACCACAAAACAGAATTATATGCAAAGTCCAATTTCAAATAATTTTCATTTTAAAACCGGTTACATCGCATGACGACTATGAAATTTCAATATTTCCTCAAAATATTCACAAATGTTTCCACGGGGAAGAGTACCTTCTACTTTAACCACGATTGAACCCCCGGACTATTATTTTTTGGAACCCAAATCTGAAAAGGAAAGGGAAAGAAAAATGTTTTGGAATTGAGGATTGATTAGGTGTGACAATCCTCCAGGACCTGTTGTTTTCCTCAGGCCATCAAGTTGGTGAGTCATAGCCATGATTTGCCTTTTTCCTTCTTCTACAACCACCATAAAAACACGTCTTCCTTGTGGATCTTCCCGGCTTCGAATGTCCAAAAAAATTCTTTCAGCACGATTTTACTTTCTCGACGAGGAACTTTCTCATCCAACGAACCCAAGAGAGTCACCAGTCACAAACAACATTAGTCAAAACCGCCTGAAGATAGAGGCTATCTTTAGGGGGCTTTTCATTAGTGGTGCCTCTTACAGAAGCGTTCTCAGGGGGGTCTACCAGAAGTTGGCAAAAATCGCCTCTTCTTCCTTCCCCGCACCCCAAGGACTCCAAACAAGGCCAACAACCCGACCAACACCTCCCTCACGTAGGCTTCCAACTGTCTATGCGTTTTTGAAAATAGCACATTCTTTTGAGTAGCCTCGTCCACAGCCCTCAATTGAGACACACCCTGGAAACCCCAATTTTCTGCCCCAGCAGAGGACGCGTTGTAGAATAATAAGCACAAATTTCTGGCCTCTCCTCAGAGTCAAATTTCTATTATACAAATATATTTTTTCAAACATTTGGCGAGAGAAAAGTCACCTTGAAGGGAAAACCTCCTCTTCCAATGGATGACAGATAAATTCAGGAATTCAAACGCTGCTTACAGCTTAGATGAAAAAATGCTTTTAAATAGTTCTAAATACCAAATTTTCTCTTCTACATAGAAGTTTTACTAAGTTATAAATTGTTTAATTTATAACTTAGTAAAATTTCTATGTAAATATGTATGTATGTATGTATGTCTTGTTTTACTAAGTTATAAATTGTTTAAATTACCATCTGAGTTAGAAATTAAGGATTCAATAATTTTACAGGAAGATAACTATTATATAGGTAAATAGTTATGTAAGAAAAGCTGGTTATAATCATGTTACACATGGTAAACAATGAAAATACACATGCAGCCAGCTTATTAGCATGGATTTGACCAAGGATTGAACTAAGGATGTTAAATATTCCTACTGTCATTTAGGTATTATGTAGTTGCAGTGAACAGAAAAATAATACAAGAAATTTGAATTTCAAGTTGTGTTTACCATTAAATGAGCATTAAAATTGAATGTTGTACTCTGAAAGTAGGGGTAAACATATATTGTTATATATAAAAAAGAAAGAATTTTTCTAATTTTCTGCAAAAATACAATTACTAAAATTCTGAAGAATAAAATATATTTTACACATACCTGTTGATTCAGATAATTTTGCAGAATTTTCTATAGCATGAAGGAGAGAAAGTTTTACAGATTACATTAAAATAAATTGCAAGAAAAAGTAAATTTAAAAATAACATCTAAAAACTTTTAAAGTAATATCACTATAACTTAACACTTCTTGTCGGGCTTTCCTTTTGCACATAAGAATAAATGTAAATGCAAATATAATTTTATTCTAATTATACTTTATTGAAACCTTAAAAATCGTTTTAACTAAGATTCTTAAATGTACATCCTTTTATGTTTTTTATTTTCTAATTGCAGTAAAACATATGGAAACTAGAATGTCTTTGTAAAAGACTTTCTGAAGCAATGAGACTTATATTTATAACACACTTCTAACAAACTATGGAAATACTGTTACTAAATTACTAACTGAATAGGCCAGCAGTACCATTTGGTGAGTATTGTTTATTCTGTAACAAATCTCGATTTTCATTTTGTTATAATTTCCTTCTGTTTTAATGCTTTGTTCCAGTCACAAAAAGCTATACATTACAAATTTTAAGCATACAACGCAGAAAATGTGTTTCTCATCAGCTGGCAGTCTGCATTAAATCTGTTACCGTAGAAAAAGGCAGATTTCTTGCAGAAAAATATAGCACAACATAGAATATTTTAGGCAATTTTAGGCTACTTACATTGATTGCATATTGCACACTGCTATAAAAAATTTTCAGCGTAATACCTTCCATACAGGTATTCTCAATCAGATATAAAACTTTATTTTTGATATTAATGTTTAATATTGTTATGTATTTGTTCTTGTTTCTTTGCTTACTGCATGTTTATTATTGCATTTAAGAACTGGTAATCATTTTAACGTAATCTTTTTAGAGTCAGATATTTTCTGCTTTAATCGCTAATAATACCTACGTGAAATCCCATTCATTATTTATTATATGCTCCTCATAAGTTTCTCTTTGTTAGGAGATCCTCCTCCTATACAAAAATGATTATTTTTAATTTTAACAGCACTTCAAGCATGTCTATTTATTTCTGGCTAGAAGTCCCATCCGTTTAACACCCAAAGCTACCGAATTTAAAATCGTGGCAATCTCGTCCATGCTTCTTTCGATTCATTGGCATATGATTTTTCCCAATTCATCGGTTACTAATTCTTTATAACTGACATTGACAATTGATTTTCCCAGTTCACCCATTAAAAACATTCCATAGAAGTTACTAGAACTTCCAACACTTTCATGGAAATATTTGTCGATCATTGCATTTTTCTATCGCTTTATTTGTTAAAACGAACAGAATACGAAAACGTAAACTTCCCTGAGCTCAGAGAAATCATGGGAACGGAAAATGTGTTGTTTACATTGAAACACAATCTCATTGACGGATGTAGTTCATCGGATAGCTTCTCCTGGCATGAAAGCTAACCGGCTTTCGGTTTCTATTTTGACGTCATCAGTTGCCAGAGCGAGGCCAACGTGATATACAAGGCCCCGGCACGAAAAGCAGATTGGGAAGTCACGTGATCAAGCCAGGCTGACTGCCGGCGGTCGCCTTCAACTTTGCACCGTTAATACTCGATCGTTTCTATGCGGCTGTTACAAGTGGCTACGTTTTTTTTTAAAATTACCTTTTTTTCTCTTTAAACTAATACTTAAGCAATAATGCACTTCGCATGAGAAAATTTTAACACTTTTAACAGAGTTATTCTTTGAAGTAACTTTTTTTTTAACATTGTGCAATGACAGCACAGTGTATTTCTGCTATCTTTGTTTTTGCTGAAAACAAATTTTAAAATAATTTTCTTATATATATGTACAAGTCTGCCGAATATTTGGTCAGTCTTTTTTTTTTCTTCCTGAAATAGATTACTGATATTATTTTGTTAAATGTTATTTCAGATACAAGAATATTTAACTACTTAAATGCAAGCTGAAAACAATAATTAAATATATATATCAAGGTATTAATACAGACACGAAAACCCAGCATGAGAAGATAATGAAACGAATTCACTATCATAAATTATTATGAATTGGTTAGAACTTGTTTCATTTTCCCTGGAGATTCAAATAAGTTAGGACCAATTACAATAATTAAATATTTACCTAACTGCTTTACCCTAATTTTCATTTATCAATTTATAGCATAATTTATGCTATCCTCCCAATTTTTCCCATGAACTGTTTTCAGTTCGTAATTTTTTTTTCTAATTTCAGAGATAATTATCATCAGTTTAAGTTAGCATTAATACATGAAATATTTAGGTCATTGGCTTCTTGATTTGATCTTCAGTTATCTGTGAGAAATGCTGAATGTAAACATTTAAGTGCACCTGATGAGAAATTATGAATTTTATTTTGAAACACATTAAAAGCACACTGATGTAGGCTATGTATATTTTTATTCCAGAAAAATATTTCATACATTACTTAAGAAGACATAGAACATCATACTTCTAAAATACTAAAATACAGAAGAAATATAATTAATTTTCTAACTTAAGAACAGCAGCAAAATAAATCCACAAAATAGTACTGAAAAAACTTTAAAAATAAATGAAGCAGCTGAAATAAAGCAAATTTACATAGAAAAATATAAATGCTTTATTAACATTACATTTACTAATGTTTAATCTCTTTTGGCTAAATTGTAATAATGTAGCCTAAATGATTAAATGTCCATGAAGGTAATATTCTGTTTGCAATATCTGCATTTGAAAATTTCATTTCACATGTGTATGCAGCGCTAAATATTCCAAGAACACCAAATCCATATTGATATTGTTTCAAAAATAATAAGTCAGGTTTTGAAGAGAAACTTTTGAAGTAAATTAATGAGAATTTCAAAACTTTGAATGTAATTAATATAATAAAAATTAAAAAAAATACATCTTGCTCTGTGTTCAAAAAGGTATGTGCCAACAAAATAACAATTGAAACTATTGTACAAGGCAGCTAAACAGTCTTCCAGGCAGAAAAACCATATATTTTTCTTCTGTTTCCTTCATCCCCTTTTGTTTAACTGTTGTTTAGTTTTAGAAGAAGTAAACTGAATCAGAAGAATATCTACCAATCTTAGTGATTACACATACATAAATACCTTTTAATTTGAATGTGGAATAAACTCACATGTGGTTTCTTAGACAAAATAAAGTGATACAGGATGGCACTTACTGCAAAGAAATTGTTATTAGAGGGGGAAAAAAATTTAAATAGGTTATTAACTTTTT
The DNA here is from genome assembly GCA_000611955.2 of Stegodyphus mimosarum. NCBI lineage: Eukaryota > Metazoa > Arthropoda > Arachnida > Araneae > Eresidae > Stegodyphus > Stegodyphus mimosarum. Next base: position 113,744 of record KK119136.1, read on the forward strand.
GAGCTTTTAGGAAAAAAAATTATCAATTTTTCTTTCCACATAATTAATAAGAGTACCAAGATAAAATCTAACTTTAAATAACTGTATACATTCAATACATTTACTGCATTATAAATCACACTTTTTTTAAGGTTGTGGTATTTGAATCCTCAGATTGCATAATGTGCAGAAAGATTTTAAATTCCTAATTTTGAAACTTTTTTTCATTATTCAAATCTTTTAAATCCTATCCTTGGATATAGTTAAACATTTTAATTCAAAACTTTGGATTGCCTAGTTTTCCTTATGCGCAGTATAGAGGAATTCATTTAAAAAGAATGCGACGACAAAATCAGTGTTATCACACATGTTGGCTCGAAGTGCAACACTGTTTCAATATAACATCCAACAAAATCTGCAGGATTGTTAAGTAATTTAGTATACTGCACATCAATAAAAATTTTTGAAATCTCTCAAATCATCCCAATAATTCTGGCCATACCATAACCTGTTACCAATAAATCTAACAGCTGACTTCCACAATATATAAATGATTTTTTTTTTCAAATACAGGGTAAATTCAAAGGTAAAAGAACAGAGAAAAAAAACTTGGGAATATTGTAATGAAATTATTTCACAAATACATATGTAACATGAAAATTTAAGCTCCAAATGTCTATGGGCATGCACAGATGTTTTAGTGCGAACCGCTTTGTGACACAACAAATGTCTACATTGTAGTTTAAATCCTGATTTCTTGCTATACTGGTGTGCATATTGACCTTATTCTGATTGTTAACCAAAATGGCATCACAAAAGATATTTAAATTTCAATATTTCCACGTACACAGCATTCTATTTTAAGTTAAAAACATCAATGAATTGCACAATCTAGGCATTGTGCACAAATCAACAAAATAAATTACAAACAATTCAAAAAATAACAATAATGACAGAAATTACATTATGTACTGAGCAGCTGCAAAAATGCTCTGAAATGCGCTTTCCTCGACAGCTATGCAAGAGGCTTGGATACCAGAATTGTCACATTCACCTTTTCCTGCTTTCTACATTTCCCCCCCCCATTCAAACCCATATTCTCACCACACTTAGGATGAAACAAAAAAGTAACAATAAAATCAGCTTTCATAAACCAGTCAATCAAGGCACATAGTGGGAGGTCAAAACTGTAAATTTAAATACAATAGAATTTCACATTACATTGGGTAAAATTCCTAGTGAAGATTAGGAAGGCCAAAAATATCAATAGATTAAAGAACTGTGATGCCGGCATCAGAGCTGAAGTAATTTATGCAGCTGGCAGCTCCAGTAAGCGGCAGAACAAAGGGTTGAAAAATTAAAAGCTGGCGACAAAAAACCATGTGCCAGCTAATTTAGTGCGATATTTGTGTCTAGCTAAAACATGTTCATCAAGCAACACATCAGAAACTATCACAAGCGATTTCACCACAAGCAGTATGCTGTACCATATACAGAAACTTTGCAGAAGAGAAAAGTCTGTATTCATTTGATCTCTTATTGCTAGATGCAACATTATTATTGAAACAAAGAACTGATGATAATGCATGATTTTGTGTTAATTAACCAGTTATTATGATTTGAACCTTTACTTACTTACTTCTTTCCGTAGCCTTCACTAGAATGCATATTAATTGTTGCGAGCCAAACTTTGCAATTTACCAGAGCGTTGCACTTGGATTCGCCCCTAAGACTCGATCTGAAAAAATTTTCCCCCTTTCCATAACCGTTGAGAGAAGAGCTCTCAGTGAAAGAACACAACTATTTTTCGAGCCCCTGGAAAAGGTTAAAAGTTAATAAGATTAATAGTTACCAAAATTAGGTAAATCAATTACAGCTCAAACCAAAACTTTTTATAACCACTTTAAACAAAACTAATCAGTCACACAAGTTAAACATTAATTAAATTAGGTAACAGAAAGACAGACAGACAAAGGAGACAGATGTCTTGTATTGCACCCGCTAAGTCTTTGTGCAACGATTGGCGAAAAATCAAGCTTAGGTGCGAAGGAAAAGTGTATTGAAAGGGGGCAATTTCATATTTAAAAGGAGAGTAAAAATGAATCTCGTACACTTTGTGAGAGTTCAAAAGGCCGGAAAGAAAAGATGGGACAAAATAAAACAAAAAGAAATGGCCCAAATGTAATAGAGAGAAAAAAAGAGGGGGCTACAGAAAGAAAAAGAAAAGAAACAGAAAGTTTTCCTAAAATACGACTGTTCATTAATTTTTTTATTTGTTACACATAATATTTATTCATTAATTTAACCCTCATAATTTATTAAAGCATTAGTTTAACAAATTCAGACACACTGTGTGTATATTAGCATATACACACAGTGTGTCTGAATTTGTTAAATTAAGTATGAGAAGAGATCCTAGTAACAAAGATAACAGTCTACTGCATTTATCTATGCCCAAGATCCCTATTTTTCCTCTCAAGAAATTCCTAAGCAAGAGACGGGGCCTCCGAGGGGTAACTGTTGACAGACTGCTGATAAGGAACGTAGCGTCTCTACGGAATAGTTACGAGAAAAGCAACCACGTGATTTAAAGCAATTTACTAACTATTTTATAATGCTAGAAACTAATGAAAATAATGACTAAAAGAATTCAAAGGCACTTTCATGCTATAGATTAGATTAAATTTAGAGAAAAGAAGGATACTTATCTGAGTGTTTTATCCGTTCTTTTACTTCTGTCTTGTAGAAAATCAACAGTGGCGAATAAACAGTTTCCTTCTTTCGCTTGATTGAAGAGAATCTTCAGTTGATGGACGAGATGTTGCAGAGGAAAAGTGTAATAAAATTATTTAGGCAGGTGAGCGTTTATTGACGCATACATTAAAAAAATTTAGAAAGCTACGCAACTAAGACGCTGCCTCCGTCGTTCGTGATCACGGCAGGCTCCAACATTAAAATAGGTAACAAGTTACACAAGGGTCAGATAGAGTTACAATTGTATATGGAGATCAGATCAATTACAGTTATACAGAGATATGATAAAAATGTCCCCAAATGGGCGCCATTTTGCTTCTGCAAATTTCTGGCCAAATTTGGCGACAAAAATTAGTCGCCAAAATCATCGCCAGCTTGACGCTTTCGCGCAGATTTGGCGAGATAGCCGTTTACTTCAATGTTAAATGGACTTGCGCCTGTAACCTTATTTTTCAGGCTATGATTTACGTTTTTGAGGCATTTCATGTAATATTTTACAAGAGGTACTACAATTTTACATTTAATTTCCCTAAAATTATTTACATATGTATAAACTTCGTGACAATATGAATAAATTGCCAATAATATTACTAACGAGCTTTATAAAGAAACAGATAATTATTGAGACGACTTGTAAGTGCAGAAAAGAGTGACTGCTAAATGTTTAATCATGTCTTGTCTGTTTCGCCTAACATAATATCCTTCATTCTGATTTTGGGTTTAGTAGTACGAATTGATCAAAATTTGAGAAGGGTGTAAAGATTTAAATATTATTGTTTTACTTCAGCGTTTTTCCTGGTGTTTAACATAAAAAATAAGATAGATTAGAAAATTTTTCTAGAAAACAATCTATCATTTGAGATGATAGCTCTGGAGGACTTTGCCTTTCTTAAATAATACAAACCCAAACTTACAATGATACGAAGGTATAATATAGAAGACGTAAAAATATGTAGGCTAACTATCCGTTAAATATGCACTGCATGTCTCTTCCTGTAAACTGCAGTAACTATTAAAGTGTATCCATTAAAGATCGGATCATAATCTAAATATCTTAATAAGATTTTGATTATTTTAACTGTTTTAGAATGCTTGAACAGAAGCTGAGCAGCCAGAGTTTCATGTCTATTAGAAATGTATACATCCTTATTATCACCAAAGATCACAAGGCCCGGTGCTAAAGCCGCCAATTTTAGGGACTTCTAGGTATCTCGTTATAATTCCCTATAATCATATTGTCATGAAGTAGAGGTGATGCTCTTACCTTAGAGATTGAAGATGCTGACGGTCTCTAATAGAAAACTGGGCTTAAGATCGTGGCTTGATTATGCAGCATATCTCTATCGAAGATCAGCTCATTTGGCAAACTTAAATATACGTACAGTAAAAATTTCATTTTAGAACATGCATTAATGTATACACCCATTAATATTTAAGTATATTTGACAGAAAAGTTTCGGTATAATAGATAATTTGAGGGGAATAAAAATTTGCTAATATTTGATAAAAAAAATTGTTTAGCTTGCTGTATGAGACTGAATTTTATTTTCAATGTTCTTTTTTAGCAAGTATCTTCTTAGATGTTTTTAAATTATAGTAAATTACCTTAAAGTTGATATTATTATTTATATTATCGCAAGCTGGATGCGCTTCTGTAAAATAAATCGAAGCGAAAAATATTTTTCCACAAATTATTCACTTCTACTCCTTTTCACTCGTATGACCATTTGTTCATTTTGTCGTGTATTGTGGTGTGTTTTGAATCTATTTTTTTCCACCTTTTTAAATCAGAAATGTTATCTAAAACTGCTTATGTTGCTGCAGGAGTATGTGGAACATTGTTCATTGGCTACTGCATATATTTCGACAGGAAAAGAAGGAGTGATCCGAAATTTAAACAGAATTTAAGAGATAGTAAGTTATTTGACTTTGTATATATGAAAATATGAAATATCCGTGACATAATAGTGATACTGCTAAGTTCTATATATAAAGGTTATGCAATTACTTGTATGAATGAGATGCTTTTAGTATATTAACAAAAATAATTTTCATAAGTTGTAAAAGCACGTGCAAAGTTATGTTATTTTTGCCCGTAATGTCAGATTCATCATTTGTTGCATCGGAACGAGTACCGTATTTATGTGTCTCCTACTATATAAAAAGAACCTATATAAAGTTGGCTGCAGTTTCAGAGGCATTTATAATCTTAAAAAAATGAAACATAATCATTTGAAAAACAAGTACTCTTCTATTATCGGGATCGGATTCAGCAATGTATGTATGTGCGTATATTGTACGAACAAATACGTACGTACGTTATACATGCAGAAGTGTGTATTAGTTTATTGCAATTTTACTTAATGATCAAAGCCCCGCAAAATTCACGAAAAACGTCATTTTGCAGGTTTTAAATCCGCGGCAAAATATATCTGCATGCAGTCTGTTAATAATAATTAATATTATTGAATCGGGTTATTCTTCCCTAATTCTGCAAGTTAATAATAGTTCAATGTAGAATCTAAGTGTAAAGAAAAGATGAAATAAAGGCACCCGATTTAGCAAACTGTTACCGCATATTCAGAAATGTAAATATACAGAAATGGGGTTTCATCCACAAAACTGAACAAAATTGTTCGCCAATCAAAAGGGCACCCAATTCTACACTAGAGCCTACTCTCGCTATCATAAAAATAACCAATAAAATTTACACTTCATTTTACATAAATTACTCACGTAATCACAAAAACAACCAATAAAATTTACATTTAAGAAAGTAACAATGATGACATCATATAGCGTTAAAACAGAGTTACGATAACCCTAAAGTGACGGCAATAGAAGCTAAAACCAAATTAAAACTATCATGGTAACCAGAAATGGCATTTTATTGCCAAAATTAAACAAAATGTGTTGCCAATCGAAGGGGCACCCAATTCTACACTAGAGACCGAAAGTAATTTATGTAAATTATATTGTTTGTTTTTGTAACTGTGTGAGCATTTCATTTTACTTTTAGTTGCCCACTTGATATTTTATGCTATCGTTCTCCATCATCCAGCAAAGTAGTATGTCTGGGAAAATTAATATGCATTTTTTTTTTATTTGGAGCAAAATGGTAAGAGAGCTATTATTGATTGGTGTATGCACGAAAGTTTGATTAGTTCTTGTTATGTGTGTCCTGTTTGTATGAAAGACATGCATTTGATCAATAGAAAGGATAGATCGGATGGCTACGAATGGATTTGTCGTGAAAAAGGTATGAATGCCCATCAATGTAAGAGGTCAGAGAGGAAAGGTACGTGGGTTAAAATGCGCTTTAGCCCACTGCTTGGCGATGTTTTGAAAATCGCCAATTCGGCGCGTTTCTGCGAAACGTCTTTGCAATTAATTGCAACCTTCCCGACACGCTCCGCGAAAACCTATTGTAAACAAAACATAGAATTCTAAAGCATAAATTAGTATGGAAACTGTTGCCACAAAAAGATAATAAAATAATATGCAAAACGAACATTACGATCATTAAAATATTTGTCACTTAGGTTTAAATTAATTATTTACATTTTATGTTGTAATACTTACACATTTTATGCCGTTACATAACCTTCCTGACATGCTCCGCGAAAACATAACCAAAATGGCATCCAAGAAAGAAGGAATTTTTTTTAAAAGGGCATTAAAATTACAAACGATACCATGTACACACCGTTCCGTTTTAACTTAAAAAAAAATCTGAGAATTGCACAATGTAGGCAACGTACACAAATGAACAAAATAAGCTAAAATAACGAAAATAAATTACAAGAAAATGCCATGTGCACAGTGTTCCTTTTAAACTTAAAAAAAACTTCAGCGAATTGCACAATGTAGGCAACGTACACAAATCAACAAAATAAGCTAAAATAACGAAAATAAATTACAAGAAAATGCCATGTGCACAGCGTTCCGTTTTAACTTAAAAAAAACATCAGCGAATTGCACAATGTACGCAATGTGCACAAATCAACAAAATAAAATAAATTGCAAACGATACCAGCGTTCTGTTCTTCAGCTGAGCCAAATTATTTCAATAAAAGGCAACAAAATATAAAAATTAAGCAACTTGCACTTCCAATAAAGTAATAAATGTACATGTACATTCACTCACCTCTCTCAGCATCACAGCTAAATCCATACCGACTCGGTATTTAGCGAAATATAAGGTACGAAAATAGCAAACACTCAACACAAAAACACCGCATTCAAAGAATACAACGACAACTGAAATAACTACTTAAATTAACACGTAAGAATTTCGAATAAACCGCTACGTCATCTCACATTACCAATAAAACCGTTCTTTATAAAATAGGAAATACGCATGCGCGAAAGCTACATGTTTCCGTAGCTTCAAAATACCCAGTCAGCCATGTTCGCGGATATACGGAGTTACCCATGTTGGCGCGTTTATTGCTCATTCAAAAACAATCGCCGCCAAGCAGTGGGCTAAAGCGCATTCCAACCGGTACGTGGTTTGAAGAGAGTAATATGAGTATGAATGAGATTTTAATGTTCTCGTATCTGTGGGTGTATGAAGCTGGTACAAATTTGATTATGAATGAGGTGAATGGGAAATCGAATAAAACTGGTTGATTGGCGTAATTTTTGTAGAGAAGTGTGTATGGATGTATGTGTGAAAAAGAGTGAGATGATTGGAGGTCCTGGTATGGTTGTGGAGGTTGATGAAAGCAAGTTTGGTAAGAGGAAGTATAATAGAGGTAGACGAGTGAATGGTAAATGGGTGTTTGGTGGGATTGAAAGAGAGTGTGGAAAGTGTTTTTTTGAGGTTGTGGAAGATAGATCGAAGGAGACTTTGCAGGAGGTTATCAGGCGAAAAATTCTGCCTGGGACGACGATTATTTGAGATTGCTGGAAATCTTATGATTGTTTGAAGAGTGAAGGTTTCCAGCATTTATCTGTAAACCATTTGTTGAACCGATGACTGGTGCCCACGTTAACAATATTGAAAGTATGTGGAGCCAAGTAAAGCAGGAGTTCCAAAAGCAAAGTGTTCGGCAATCGTCGGAAGATATTTTTGATTCCTATTTTGCGAAATCTATGTGAAGGAGGCGCTACCGAAATCAAACGGAAGCAGATCTGTTCCGAGACTTTTTTAATTGCGTGAAAGATCTGTATGTGCCGCAGTTCTCCGACAATGCCGAAGAGGAAGTGACGATCTAGGTAAGTTCTGTTTTTTATGAATTGTAAACTACATCATCAGGCTCGATTCTAGAAGACGATGCACAAGTCGAGACGGTTACTTGTTTTAGGCTTGGACACGCGTTTTATGACGTAATATTGGCTATGCCTGTTTGTAAAAACAAGTTGTAGTTCAACTAAAGCTTCATATTTGAAGAAAACTTAAATTCTATTTTAACTGAGTTGAAATGTTAGGTTGATAATGTTACTGTGAGAGATATTTTTTTATTATAAAAGTTTACTCAACTGTCTGACTTATTTTAACTGTGTACATGGACAAAGTCAAGGTAGTGCGCATGCCGAGTTTGTTCAATTCTGGGATTTTTTTTTAATTGAAAATAGATCGATGTGTACATGGACAAAGTCAAGGCAGTGCGCGATGCTGAGTTTGTACAATTCTCTGATTTTTTTTTTAAGTGAAAATAGATTGATGTGTATATTGGGCAAAGTCAAGGTAGTGCACGATGCCAACTTTATGCAATTTTCTGATTTTTTTTTAAGTTAAAATAGATCCATGTGTACATGGGCAAAGTCAGGGCAGCGCGCGATGCCAAGTTTGTGCAATTCTCTGATGTTTTTTAAAGTGAAAATAGATCGATGTGTACACTGACACCGAGTTTGTGCAATTCTTTGGTGTTTTTCGAGCGAATACAGATCAGTGTGCATATGGGCAAAGTTAGGTTGTGTGTGATGCTGAGCAGTAACATAACGTATTTTATATGCAATGTTTAATATATTATTTGTGAATTTTAAATGTGCATTATTGGTTTAATTGTAAATTATATATTAGACATTTTTTGTATTTAAATTTTATTTTTAATTGTTTTGTTTTGATATGTTAATAATGCTTTTCGATTTAAGATGATTATCAATTATCCGACAATCTACTCAACAGTAGCAAAACTGTAAACTTTGACCCTGTAAATAAATTTTACCTTATCATTTAATATGTAGAGTTTTCTATTGTAATTGCACTTGATAATATTAATTCATTGATAATATGTGTGCGAAGCATTGCTTAGTGCTCCAAATTTGAAGTATTTATTTTCTTATTTCATCTCATTGTGAGAAATTAGATTTTTTTATTTAGTTTGTTGAATTCTAGTATGCCTATGGAAAATATGACTTGATTTAAGGATTTAAGAAACAGTGATATGAAAGCTGTGTGTGATTTTCATATGGAACAAAAATATTTTTCTTTTTCTATGAATGTAAAGTTTAAAATTTTTAGGAAAAAATGAAGGTTGGCTACTTACTAGTGTGTAAGGAATTGTATCGTCACGTAGCAATAAGTAATAATAATATCAATTATAAAAATGATAAAATTAAAATGTTCCATAATATGAATTTAAATTTATTTTTTTATTATTTATTTATTTTATAAATGCTAAAGTTTAAAAATCTTTGAAAAACCTGAAACTGTGTGAAATACAAGTATGAGAGGCATCGACGATGTTTACCGTTTTAATAATTCGTAGAATTCACTTACTGTATCATGGTAATTTGAAATAAAAACAATTTGTTATATGTATTTCTATATCTATAGAGAATACATTGTGACGTCAGAAGCTTAGTCCAACCCATTTATGGACGTCACTTAGCGCTCCGCCTTCGCAATTTTGTTTACGCAGAGTATTCTGAGCTTTTACCCTGCCTTCCTGGCGCCAATATTGGCATTAAAAAAAAATCGCCAAAAAACAAGGGGGACCCAATTGTAAACTTTTCCCAAATAAATTCTTGATTATATTGCACAAATTTTCAGCGAATCACCGGTGAAACTGAATAACAATCTTAAAAAATTAACTCTTGATTATATACTGCACAAATTATCAAAGTATCATTTGTGAACTCAACAAAATCATACAGAATAAACTCTTGATTATGTTGCACAAATTATTGGTGGATCGGCAATGAAAGTATATAATAATCATAAAAAATAAACTCTTGATTATAATATTGCACAAATTATCACATTTGTGGCGGAAAGCCAACAAAAAATAAATCTAAATAAAAATCTTAAAAAATAAGCTCTTGATTATATATTGAATTTGATACTTGATTATATACTGAATACTCATATTGTAGAAATCATTACATTTAATAACTTATCACACAAATTATCAAATTTAAACTAATTAGCAAATTATAACATTTAATTGCGAACACAATGAAAAGTAAATGTACACATAAAATTTATATCATCTCCCACTAAAGGGCATACCTAAAATTCTCCTAATTTACTTTACTGATAATTTCCAGAAATGCAATAAACACATTTATATTCTTCTCCTTGCACAAATGCCTAAACATATATACAGCTAAATAAAAGAAATCATTTTGCCAATCATAAGACAGCAAAGAACTTTCCACATGCCTCCATGTGCTTTCCATTGTGTTCGTGTGACACTCTCACAGGATTCTTAAAATGAATTGAGTGATTCACTTTTAGATGATCAAAGCCTTCCCTTGAAGTACATTGTAAGCCTTCCAGCAATCACTATAAATTAGGGTACCCGGTTCTATCCATTCTTTATTGGCATTTAATAAGGCTTTCTGTGATATTTCAGCTACTGCAACCAGAAAACACTTTCTCAATCCCCTCTCCACCCTGCCAAAAACCTACTGACCCTCCACCCAGTGCCCTCTATGATACTTCCTCTTACCAAATTTAGATTCAGCAATTTTGGCGATCTTGCCTACACCACCTATTTTCTCAGATGTCAGCTTAACGTGATTGAGAATCACTTCATTAACGAACTGACGACAGTCAGTAAGAGTAGCTGACAAGAAGCCAAAATCGTCAGCAGTGTTGCGTGCCTGCTGTATCATTTTTATATGTTTGATAAGTGCTCAATGATGATTACGAGATGTATACAAACATCGTTTATTCTACATTCTACTCTAATGATTCTATATTACAGTTATGATTATTAATAATAATAGATACAGTTATATAACATCTCTCTTTTTTAACAGAAATAATAATAATAAAATATTATACATATTCTTTTTAAGTAATGAGGTTTTTTAACAGTCCTATCAGATCAAGTAACATTGTTATGTCCATTTGCAAAGTTTTGTGATACAATACCTCTTTCAGTATTTGGTGGCTTAACACTTCTGTTGGATGCTGAAGAATTTACAGGTACATCTAAATTTGAAGTACCTCTACTAGGTATTTCAGATATATCAGGTTCATCCACATGGCTTTCATTTTCATTGTTGCTTTGCATTGCAAACTCTTTCTGATTAGTTCCTTTAATAATGTCTCTTCAGTTTCTTTCTACAATTTTTCCATCTGTTCTTATAATCCTGTATGAACAAGGTCTTTCCGCTTCTATAATTGTTTCCCTTTCATTTAGTTTTTTCCCTTTCTCTTTTATGTACACTTGATCTCCTACCTTCAGTGGTTTTAATGGTCTTGCATTCCTATCATAATAACTTTTTTGTAAGGTTTGTCTCTTCAGTAAATGTTGCTTATGGTCTTCATATCGTTCAGTGTGAATGAAATTCTCTTTTATAGGCATCAATCCATTTACTTTTCTTCCAAACATGAATTCTGAAGGTGACTTAATTTCATATGAAATAGAATAGTTACAATATTCCAGTAATACTAAATATAGATCCTTGTTGTCAACTACAGCTTTTTCTAACATTCGCTTGACAGTTTGAATATGTCTTTCGACCATTCCATTAGATTGTGGGTAATTTAGACTTGAAGTCTTGATTTCAAAATTCCATCTTCTTGCAAATTCTTTAAATTTTTTGCAACTATATTGTGAACTATTATTCGAATATACTATTTTCGGAATACCATGTCTTGCAAAAATTGATTTCATTTGCTTTAATCACTGCTACACTTGACAAATCTTCCAAATGTCCAGTTTCAACATATTTGCTAAAATATCCTATAACTATTAGATAACCCCTTCCTTGAAAATAAAAGAGATCTGTTCCCAATACTTTCCATGGACCATTAGGTATTTCTTTAGATATCATTGGTTCTTTAGTATTAGCTTTTTGTAAACTTAAACGTGTTGGACAATTCAGTACCAAATCTTCAGTTTCTTTCGACATTCCGGGCCAATATAATATTTCTCTTGCTTTGTTCTTGCATGTTACTACTCCTAAATGACCATAATGAATTCTACTTAACATATCTTTTCGTAAGCTTCTTGGTACAACAACACAGGAATTTTTAAATATTAATCCATTTGCTTCTGATAGTTCTTCTCTGAAGTTTATGGTTTTGCCAGTTCTGGAACCATACATTTTTCATTCTGCCATCCAGTTTTAATTAATTTTCTTAAAACTTATAGTTCTTCATCTTTTTCTGTTTCCAGTTGAAAAATTTCCATTTTGTCTTTAGACATTGGTATACATTCTACAACCAATCTAGCATGAACTGTGTCTTCTTCAAAGAAATCAGATCCTTTATCAGTAAACGATCTTCATAATGCATCCGCTATAAAAAGTTCTTTTCCTGGTTTATATTTTATATCAAACTGATACGATTGTAATCTTACAGGGCATTTATTTAATGGCTTTTTAAAAATTGATTCTAATAGTTTATGGTCACTTTCCACTGTAATATATTTTCCAAATACATACTGGTGAAATTTGAGCATAATTCTTCTGTGTATCTGTTAATATTTTAGATGCGTATGCTACTGGTAAATTATTCTGCAGTAAGACTGCTCCTAGTCCTTCTTGAGATGCATCTACAGATAAAACTACTGGCATCTTTATATCATAATACAGTAAAACTGGTTTATTTATTAAGACATCTTTTAGTCTTCTAAAGGCTTTTTCATGTGCAGCATTCCAATTCCAGATAACTTGTTTTTGCAACAAATCTCTTAAACGTGATGTCAGGTCTGATACAGTAGGTATAAATTTAAAAACATATGTAATCATTCCTAGGAAAGTTTCTAATTCTTTGACATTTTTTGGTGGTTTTATATCTAGAATAGCCTTAATTTTGTCTTCATCTGGCTTTAAACCATCTTTAGAAAATATATGTCCCATATATTTTACTTCATTTAGCCCAAATTTACATTTATTTAAATTAAATTTAACATTCTTTTCTCTGGCTTTGTCCAGCAACTTATTTAATCTTAATCATGTTCTTTTTCATCTTTTCCCCAAACTAATAAGTCATCTATATACACTCTTAGACAAAAAAAAAAAAAAAAAAAGAAACACACCAAGAATGAGTTATCCAAATGGGACGAAAATCTGTAGAAGTGATGTACATGTACAGAAAAACAAGTGATTACAGTTTGAGAAAAATTGAATGATTTATTGAAGTGATAGAGCTTCACAAAGTGAAAAAATCAGTAAAGCGTTTGTCCACCTCAGGCCCTTATGCAAGCAGTTATTCGGCTTGGCATCAATTGATAGAGGTTGCAGGTGTCCTCCTGAGAGCTATCGTGCCAAATTCTGTCCAACTGGCATGCTAGATCATTAGCATCCCGAGCTGGTTGGAGGGCCCTGCCCATAATGCTCCAAATGTGCTCAATAGAAGAGAGATCCAGTGATCTTGCTGGCCAAGCTAATGTTCGGCAAGCAGTAGAAACATCTGCAGTGTGGGGGCGGGCATTATCTTGCTGAAATGTAAGCCCAGAGTGGCAACACAACGCTCCTTAGAACTTCGTCGACGTACCGCTGTGCTGTAAGGTTGCGACAGATGATAAACAAAGGGGTCCTACTGTGAAATGAAATGGCACCCCAGACCATCACTCCTGGTTGTCGGCCTGTCTGCCGGAATACAGTCAGGTTGCTATCACACTGCTGTCCTGGGCGTCTCGACTCACCTTCGCTTTCATCGGGGCTCAGTTCAAAGGGGGACTCATCACTGAAGACTATTCTACTCCAGTCAGTGACATTCTAGTGCGAATGAGCCTGATACCACTGCAAACAGGCTTGACATTGTACTGAGGTCAATGGTAGTCGTCGCAAGGGGCGCCTTGACCTCAGCCCCCTTTCTGTGAGGCGTCTATGAATGGTCTTTGCGGTCACTGAAGCACTAATTGCATGTACAATCAATGATAACGATGCATCTGGGGCTGTGATTGCCGCTCTGACGATTGCTCGGTCTTCAAGTTCTGTCGTTTCTCTAGGCCTACCGCTTCCTTCTTGATGCTGTGTGCGGCCATGGTTCACCCATTCTTGCCAACATCCTATAATAGTGGCATTGCTCCTGCTCAAATGTCGAGCTATTCGCCAATAAGACCAACCGGCTTCTTTGAGCAAACGACCTCTCTCAAATTCTGACATCTGCGCATCTGTATGCGAGGCATAGTTACTGTCTACCAGAATACACGGAATGAAATTTGTGAAGAATTTATGACCTGGAATCGTAATTTTGCCTCTTAAATATCCTGCCAGTTGCGCAGATCAGATGCGCTGTAGCGACAACCGTTCAGTCATTGGCAGCCAAAATGTAAAATTTTGCGTTTTCTGTCAAAATCTGTATGCATATCAATTTGTGTCCAGTTTGCTTTATGTCTTCTTGGTACGTAGTTTTTTTTGTCTAAGAGTGTATATCTGAACTCCTTCTAAATCACTAAAAATTTCAGAAAAACTTCTGGTGATGAACTCAGTTCATATGGCAACCTTAAAAAACAATATCTACCAAACGGAGTATTAAATGTAGTAAATTCACAACTTGAATCTGACAGTTTAATTTGCCAAAATGCTTTGTTTGTGTCTAAAATACTAAACACCTTCGCATTTGTCATTTGAGATGAAATTTTTTCAAAGGTTGGTATGTGATAATGTTCTCTCAGTATATTTTGATTAAGGTGCTGAGGATCTAAACGTACTCTTAAATTACCATCATTTTCTCTTACTATAACTAATGAATTCATGAATTCTGTAGGTTAATTAACTTTCTTTATACAGTATAAAGTCTGTAATCCGGACTCGTCAGGACCTTGGCGATTCCGGATTATAGATCATCAATTTAAATCTGGTAAGATGGCATACAGAAATTATACAATTAAAAATATTAAACAGTAATTTATGAAATAAAGAGCAATTATGATCTAAAAGGTATCAAATTTTACAAGAAAAAAGCTTAATATTTATTTGTTTACTTTATTAAACATTTCTTTCAATGTAAGTTGTTTAAGTTGCTTCGTTTTTTTGTGCTAATACTTTCTCTTTAATTCTATAAACAGACATAATTTCTTGTTCAGTTACAAAGTTCCACCGTTCAAGTCCTGTAATTGCTGTGTTGAGAATATCGACTAACTTGTCAATCGAAATTTTTCTGTTTTCAATAACCTCTCTGTCACTGTCTTCACTATCGGAAGCGGTATTTTCTGGATCTAGAACCATACTACAGATTTCGCCGTCCGTTAATTGATTAATGATTGGGGCTTTGTCATCACAATGAAAAACTTCTGTTATATCATCTTCATTTAATACCGCTTCTCCACATTTCTTTACATAATCCAATAACTGGATTATTTCACTTTAGTTTGCGACGTCCGAAAACCTTCTAATTCGTGGCTATCATCTTCATCGTCCTCACCATGAAATATGGTAGCTAGCCATAAATTATGCCAAGCAAAATTTTTTAACATATCTGGAGACACATCCTCCCACGATCTTGCGATGTACCACACAGCAGATTTTATGCTAAAATATTTCAAAAATTCTTGAATAGTCTTGCCATTGTTCAAGAAATTTAACATAGATTTTAAAAATGCTACTTTATATTTGCATTTCAGCACGTGCACTATTCCCATATCCATAGGCTGAATAATAGCTGTACATTTTGGAGGGAAGAATAATACGGATATATTATCTTTCACTAAAACTTTAAGTGAAGTATGTGCCGAACAGTTGTCAACAGTCAGGACTATTTTTGAGTCATCAGGTAAGCCAACCGAATTCAAATGTTGCCGAGCCTCGGGTATAAAATGATTTTCAAACTAGTCATTCATCAACGCTTGTGTAATCCATGCTGTTTTATTTGTGCGGTATATAACGGGGAAAATCTTTACTCCTTTAAATGCTCAAGGTCGTGCATGTTTTCCGATTACGAAAAGTTTGCACTTGTGCGTTCCTGCAGCATTTGCGCACTCTAAAATTGTTAGTCTTGCTTTGGAATCTTTGACACCAGTTGGAGCCTTTTCTGTAGAGGTTGCCAAAGTATTTCGCGGTTCATGTTGCCAGAAAAGACCAGTTTCATCAGCGTTGTAAATTTGTTCTGGAGATAATTATTCACTAGTAATGAGTTCAATGAGTTCATCTGCAAATTCTTCAGCAGCTTCATTATCAGCTGAAGCTTTTTCACCTGAAATTTTTAATTGTCTTATACCATGGTGATTTTTAAATTTGGTTAACCAACCTGTCGAATATGTACACTCAGTGTTTAAGTTCATTTCTTCATGAAATATTTTGGTTTGAGCCATTAGCGTTGGACCCATCAATGGCACGCTCTCACTGCGGCGCTTTCTGAGCCATTCAATCATCACTTTGTCATGGTCGTCACTTTTAGCATAATGAACCCTTTTTCCGTTATTCATTGCCAGTGGGGTGTCGGAATACACAAAAAATTAAAAAAGTCCCTTTTTTCTTTTTGCTTATGTCATATACAGTTGACTTTCCAGTGCCGTACTCTTCGCATAATTTTGAGATGGATATGCCTTTATTCAGTTTTTTGCAGCAATTCCACTTTTTGTTTGATGGACATCAAAACATGTTTTCGCTTTATAGATCCTTTGGCAGCTCCAGAATTGGAAACTCTTTTTTACAATCGAAAGTTCAAGCTTAATTTTTACAAAATTGCTCTAACAGTCTGCAAAAAAGAATAAGCTAGATCCAATTAGAAGATTAAGGAACAGTACAATCTGCAACATTAACTGAAATGCCTTAGAATCAGTAAAGATAATTTTAGCCTAGCTTATCTCTTTGAAATCCAGACCCTTCGCTATTCTGTATCCTTAAAATACCGAACCGCCCGAAATACTTTTCCAGTTTCACGGCAATTTCCTCCCCTCCCCGTCCATTAACGCAAAAATAGGTGTGAAGATTTCGAATGGCGTCTTTCTAACAAAGATTCCATTAGGCTTTGACCCCGTTCTTTATAAAACTGGTCTGAAGGTCAGACCAACAAGCCTTTCTGGCTTTGTTATGATCACGACTAAGATTTTTTTTACTTCCGTTATTTTTATAGGACCTTTATTGATGTTGAAAGCTTTCCTGCACTTTTATTGCTGTTTAAAGCTTAAAAGCACACAGTACCACAAAAGAATCAACAAAGAAATGTCACAAGCAACCAAACGATAAGAAACTTCTTAGGACAAAGTGTCTACAGTAAACTGATACAATGCATTTGGAGAAACTGCACCTGCTACTGCATATCTTAGGGGGAGGGAAGAAAACAAGATTGCTATCTCGGCCGTTTTCGAAAACCTCCACATGTTTTATTATGGAAGGAAAAAAATCAAATGCACATGCATAAAGCATAAAAAAAAAAGTTTGTGTTTTTGAGGTCCGGATTACGGGTTTTGTGCTGTAATACTATCTTTTTCCATTCTTGCCAATTCCTTTTTTAATGGATTTAATAAGCTAAGTGGACATTAGAATCAGGAGTTAATGTACAAATCCTTTGTACTAGGTTTAATTTTTGCGATGTAGGTAAACCTGAAAAAGCTGGAACAGTTTTATCACAAGCTATTCCTTTAAATTCTACTTCATCCTTGTCCCCTTTCGATGTCTCACATAATAATTTACATTTTCCGACTACATTAATTGTAGTACCATTGTAGTTATGTAAAGTGACTTTTGATTTAGTCAAAAATTTAGCTCTTAAATTTAATTGTTTAAATTTAGGCAATGGTAACACATTACACTGAGCACCAGTATCCAACTTAACTTATAAATATTTAGATATGTTTACTTTGTCTTTCAAACCATTCTGTTCTATTTTTAGAAAATAGATTTTTATCTTCTACTAACCCTAAAATATATTCATTACAATTATTATGCAACTCATGCTCTAAATTATTCTGTACAACATTAATATTTTTATAAGTGTACATTTTAGAAAAGTGATTTTTCTTTTTACAGTACATGCAAATCTTATTATAAGCAGGACAGTTGTATAACTTATGATAATTTGAAGATGATTTGGTACTTTGTTGCTTTTGTTTTACGTGATATTTTTTCTTACGAGACAGACTTGTTTCCTCTAAAGGTGGAATTTTATTCTGTTTGATCACTTCAATTTTATTTTTTTCATTTAAAGTTTTCAGCTGAAGTTCTGCTAATTCAGAAGCTTTACACATTTTAATGCATTTCTCCAATGTTAACTGATCTTCCCGTAATAATCTATCTTTAAGATTTTTATTTAGAATTCCACTTACTATTCTATCTCTTATTAAACGATCTTTTAATTCTGAAAATCGACAATTACTGCTTAATTTCTTGGAAATCTGTTAAAAAGTCATCAGACGACATACCTACATGTTGTGTTCGACAGAAAAATATATGTCTATCCACACTTTCGTTTGCTTTCGGTATGCAATAATTTTCGAAAGCTTCAATTACTTTGTCAACATCCTTCTTATCTTCTTCACTTAAATTAAAAGTATTAAACTTTTCAAGTGCTTTTTCAACAATGATATGCAATAAAATAGCTACTTTGATTTCAGGTGATTTAGTAATACCACCAGACTCTTAAGATGTAAATCTGGAATTTTTGTTTCCACTTCTGCAGCCGGCCATCCCTCATAAATGACCTTTTGCAGCAGGTCGTTTTATCTCTTCCAGATAAGTGATAAAATGACAAGATAAGTAGAAAACAGAGTAAAAGGGTGCATTCAGGCCCTGAAACTCAAAAACTAGCATATGATCTTTCATTTGAGCAAAGGTAAAATTCATTTTGCATAATAGTGCTTTATAATAACCAACAAAAATTGGAGATTTAGTTATTGACTATAACATTCAACAGAGAAGGAAAAAAATTAAATGTGTTTAGTTGCCTTTAGTTAGTATAATAAATAAGAAAATTTTGATTAAATTTGAATAGTAGTAGAATTGTTCCGTTTCAAAATAAAATTACATTTTAATAATCAGATATTTTTTATAACTGTTATGAGCTATATAACTTTACTTGTTTTATTTTTTAACACAAAAACGTCTACGTTCTTCCTGATTTAGTTATCTATATTACATACTGGTGCTATGGGGAGGAAAAAAAAATTCAAGTTTCCAGCAATGCATGTACTAAAGTTCTCTCAAATTTTTATTATATAAAAACAAAACACGTGTACTTTCAGGTCTACTTGATAAACGTAAAATTGGATTTTATGTAATTATAATGAATATGTATGTTAATCTTGCACATTTCATATATTTATGACTGTGTGCAATAAATCTTTGGGGATGGTTGAGGGTCTTTTTAAAATTTATCAAACATGCATTTTCCTCATTTTTTTTTTTTTTTTTTTTAAATTCAGCACTCTGTCATCTTATAACTCACATACATTTTTCTTTTATGCAGAACGAGCAAAAGCACTTTTAATGAAAGAACAAGCTAGAAGAAATGCTTCCAAGGTAATCAGTTTTATATAGCTAACTTTCTTAAAATTACTTATTTATGTCATCATTACTCTTGAGTTCCTATGGTATTTATTAATTAATGGTCTAAACAGATAACCCTTGTATGCTTTGCTGCAATCCAAATGAACCAATTATACGATCTGAAAATAACTTTTGTAATCAAACTCGTGTATGATAATTTTCAGTGAGTTTTTAAAATACATAGTTTCTTAACCCCCAAAGCTACAGACAAAGAGATGCATTTAAACACTATTTATTAACTATATTTGTATAACTACGTAGTTTAATGTTTGTATTCATAACCTTTCATTCATTCATTAGAATATTATTTAAATCATTAAAGACTATAAATAAAAAAATTACTCTAAAAAACAATTTAAATACTGAGCAATAGAAAATTTCCAGGGTATTGTATTACTAAGGTCACTTTTCTAGACAATAAATTTTGAGCATTTGATATCAATGAATTATGATCTGCACCAAATTAATCCAAATAACTTGCATTGCATTTTATAAGGAAGAATAACTCTGAAAACTAGTATTAGTTGAAAAATAAATTTTAGGGCTGTTAATGTAAAATTATGAATAAAAATGACAATGATCTTTAATGTATTGAAATCAGTTGAGCATAAGCAATTTTAGCTTGCAGCCCAAATACTAGATAACTCTAAAATTATATGACCAAATTTAGTTATTCAAATTCAGAAGCATGGCACAGCATGATTGCTAAATGTTTTCAGTTACATTTATGCATGCCATATATTATTCGTATATTCATATCACTTATGTTAGAATAGCACCTTTTTAATTTTGTGTCTTTTTGCAATGTTGAGAAAGCAGCAAGCTGAAATTCTATGAAAATATCATATAATTACATGAAAACATGCAAAAGGGACCTAACTGGAATAAACTGAAAGGGGGGGAAACTGAAAATAAAACTTGAAAAAGAAATAAAACTAAATGCTGTACTGAAAAAATTTTGCAATAGTCAGGTAGAATTTATGATTGTTCTAAGTATACTCTTTCTCTTCCCCCCTTTTTTTTTTGCTATTTGGAATAGTGTTAATGAAAGATTGAGGATATTTAAATATTACCCGGCACTTGCCAATAAAATGCCGCAATCTGCTGGTACCTTTTGGTGATAAAACATTTCCAATATTAGCAGATTAATTAAACAGGTTTTTTGATTTTAGGCAAGTATTCTACCTCCATAGAAACTCAGCCAAATAAATTAAACAAGCTATTTTCATGGAGCCAGTTCCTACTATTTTAAGATTTAATCAGCAGTGTTAACAATAAACTACTTTTTTCTTCATGTACAGTTTCATTGCATAAAAATTAGAGGTTTTTTTAACAAATTTAGTAAATATATGATGCAAAATACAGTGGATTTAAATGTGAAACAGAAGTCCACTGAATGCAGGGTTCGTACGGTTCTTATGTTTTTAGGAATTGATTTTTGGTCCTTAAAAGTCCTTAATTTCAGCTAAAATCGGCAGGAGGCCCTTAATTTTAATTACAGTTTATGTAACAATTCTTAGCAAAAGCAAAATATCTATGTAGTTAATTAAAAATGTCTTCATTTTAATTTTTTCATAGTAAGAGTTTTCCCCATTGTCTCGGAATATGCATCAGTTTTCTCTATAAAATTAATTTTATACCTTTTCTCCTCAGATTTTTTTTTTTTTCCTTCGACATACTTCTGGCTTTTTACTGTTACAGAATTGGTAGAGGAATTTTTTTTTTTCCCCAATCATAGACATTGCAACTTGAAAAGTTTATAATGATTTGAAGGCAAGAATTATAGACCCACAGATCTAGAAGATTCCAGAAGAATGTCTTCATGGTATTAACATGAAATGGATTAACATGGAAAGTTTGTGGTGAATTTCTTACTTTTTGGAGAATATTTGGAAGAACAATTGAAAACATAATTAGCCCAGAAAGGCTAATTTCAGTTTGGCATTTTATACAGTTATTATTATGTAAATTAAAGAGTTGTTTATATTTTCAGCCTTTTCATACTTTCCCATTTCACACCAGAATGCAAATCACTTAGATTTTAAACTAAGGTTTTGGGCTTGGAAGAGAGAATTTGTTTCTGGCCTCCACGTGCACGCTATATTAGTTTCTACCAGCTATGATAATTTGTAATAATTCGCCTTTGCATTATTGCTGCCAATATTTGAATTTGTTACAACGATAACTACATTGGTTGTCATAAATTAACAAAAAATCCCAAAAATCACGATTATTGAAAAAGTTACATGAAGAATTTTTTGAAACTTACCCACAATATACAACACATAGTAAGGTATCAAATAACATAAAAAGAAATTACCAGACAATTATGGTAGTATAGAAATCAGCACATGTATAAAAGGAACAAATCGAAGGTGCTAGTTTGCTATAGAAAAAATGCCTTCGGTATGAAATATGATCGCCTCTAGAAGCAATACAGCACATACAGTAATGTGTGATGCTTTCAATTATGCGGTTTATCAGTTCCATTGGAAGCGAGAGCCATTACTCTTGCAAAGCAGTTGCAAGTGCGGCAAGGGTCTGAGGTAGCATCTTGAGAGCAGCTAGACGTCTCCCTAAAGTATCCCAAACGTGCTTGATAGGATACAAGTCCGGGGATCGAGTTCGCCACTCCATGCGCATAATTGTTTCCTGTTGAAACTAATCATCTACGATGCGAGCCCTGTGTGGTCTTTCGTTGTCGTCCTGTAACAGGAATTGCATCACCTATTGCCCCGACATATGAGTGCACATTAGCATCAAGGATGTAATCTCTGTAAACCTGAGCATTCACGATTCCCCTTGGAAAGGCATGGATGTCTGTGGGTCCGCCCAAAGAGATGCCACCCCAAACATAGACACTGCCTTTTCTGTATGCATCTTTTTCACGGATGTTTGACGGATAATAACGGGTTCAGGTTCTCTCCATATCAAATAACTTCTACTATCGCTTTCTAGACTAAACCTGGACTCATCTGTAAAGAGAACAGCCCTCCATTAATCAGGCGTCCAGTGGACATGTCGTGCCCACTGCAAACAACCCCTCCTATGGCATGACGTGAGCGGCATGTAAATGGCTGGTCGCCTCGCATACAGACCACATTCGTGAAGCCTTCTACACACAGTGCATGTTGACAGCAACCTTCCGGTGGCTGCAGCAAGGGAGGATCTAAGAAGAGTCTGAGTAGCGGTTCTATTTCTGTGTGCACATAATGTCAAATATTGGTCATCGGCGCTCATCGTAGCAGTTGGCCGTCCTTGGCTGAACCTCCTAGATGCCGAATCTGTGGTTTGAAATTACCTTCAAAGTGTATGAACCACAGAAGGACTCGCATTTAGCCATCTGGCCACTTCTGTTGGGCTTTGTCCCGCCTCTAGTCTCCCAATGGCTCTCCATCGTAGTTCTGCAAGCACATAATGCCTGGAGGTCATTGTTACAAATTGGCTATTTCAGATTTCTGATGTCACTATCACAATGAAATATGTGGGCTTGCTGTCAAACATGGACTTTTGTGTGCCTCACAGATGACGTATTCAAAGTGCAACGCCACTAATTTGCATAATACAGTTTTACTCAGCTACTCTTACTTGACAACATATTCAAAATTTACACTGTTTGGCTTATTTTTGAGGGAGTTATTGCTATTTTTGGATTTTTCCTTAATTTATGATAACCAGTGTACATTACTACGAATTTATTGCGACGTATTAGATTACTCTTACATGTTAATAGAATGAGATTTTAACAGTGCTTTTTTAACAAATATTTTTAAAAAATAAATTTAATAGTGGTCCTGTAAATCTGAAGACTAAGGTATCTAACTAGCTAATTTTAATTATTTGTAACTAACTGGTCCCCCTTAAAAGTTATCTTGCATATTAAAGTGAGTTATTGCCTTTCATTTTTACCGTGATCATAAGATACAGTAAAATAATGTAAAACTTATTCTTTTTGCATCTAGTGAGACTTAAAATAGTACAAAACAACTTATCACCTCTGGTGCTTTAGTGGCTTATTGGAACCATAAAATACATTAACTGGGTTACAATCCCAGGAACTCTACATGAAGCTATGACACTAACTGCATCAGGTAGGTAGGACACAAATAACTTTCAAAACTTGCCAGCCATGCCTACGTCAAGCTTTCAGGTTTGTTCTGATCAGCAGGTCTCTCTTTAGGCAAGCAGCAATGGTAGCAACAGCCAGTTTTTTACGAATCATGCTGATTGATTTTACTTCTCATTTTAACGAATGCCATTTGACATAAAAATCTACGTGCTATTTACTAAACCTCTAAACTGAGCAAGTATGTGACAAAATGAGATGCAAAAGAAAAGATCGACATAAAGCTAACTGTTAGTAAAACGTAAATAAAATGTCACTAATCTTCCTTCAAATATGTCCAGCTATTATAAGCGTAAAATAGTTAATGCTACTTGATAAATTTTATAAAGTTGATTTTGTTCTCAAATTTGTTTTATAATTATGTTTATTAAATGATGTTTAATAACAATGCATTCTACTTGTGGATCTATTTTATTCTTAGGATGGTATTATAAAAGTGAAGTTCAGACATAGCTGATATCTTTAAACAAATTTTTTCAGTTCCCATTTATTGATGGGTCCTTATTTTTTTTTCATTAATGGTCCTTAAAAGTACTTAATTTCCATGTGCAGAAATGTGTATGAACCCTGTTGATGCTAATTTATATTAAAAGTTACTGGTGAGGAAAAAATAACTTTCAAATTACATCAAATAACATACAAAACTTAAAACAGAATGCCTTATGTGGCTTATAATAAAAAGTAGAAGTAATAATGCATGTATCGTGTCGTTTCGCCTTGTAGAAAATGCTGCCAATCAATTCATGGGAAAGTAGAGTTCCATAGACATAAATGTTAATGCTGGCTATGGGAAAGATATTAACGATTCAAGCCTTAATGGCTTTTTGAAATTGTAAATTTTTTAAGGAATTAATTAATATGGTTAAAGGCATATCTCTCATGAATCTGTTAAAAAAAGTTATGTAGTTAACTACATGAACTCCAGGCCACTGACAATGCTCTTGACAAGCTATTCATTGTTTTTGAAATTTTTGAAGAATTGTTTAATTCAAACTGCAATGTAAATAATGTGTAATGATTTTAACAGTATTAACATAATTACATGGAACATGAATGGGTTGTCCCGTAAGACTAATGAACTTCGTGATTTCATAAATGACCCTGATCTTATATTCCTACAAGATTGGTTCTGCCTCCAATTTATGTACAGAATCATGCTGTTTTGCATATACAATAGACCTTCTACCGGTCAGTATTCCAGAGGAGGAGGCACAGCACTCCTGATAAAATGCTGGATTCCCCTCTATCCGGTTACAATACCACAGCTTTCGGTCGTTGAGGCCTCAGCTTTTTCGCTCATTACAAACACATCCACATCATACATTTTTGTCTCCACTTACATACCGCCAGGTTGTAATGCCTCGGCAATCCTGGCTGGCCTGCAAATATAACTTTCTCATGGTGACCATATTATCATAGGTGGAGACCTCAATGCATGACATTGCACATGGAACTGTTATAATTCAAATGACAATGGGCGCGTAATTTTCAGCTTAATCAACATGGCTGAATTACGCATAGCAGCTCCAAAAACACCAGTTCAGTATGCCACTAGTTCTACTGGGATCATAGACTTCTTCCTGCTCAGAAATACTAGTGTTCCACTCGTATTTCTGTGCTGGATGCTCTGACCATAATCCGGTCAGCATGTTCCTTAATATCAGTAGCTATACTACACCAGACAACAGAGCCATTAGCTCTGACTGGCAAAGATATGTCAAAGCTCTCAACAACATACATTACACATTACCCACGATACAATCGGAGATGACATTGATAGTTATATCCAAGAATTTACCGACAAAATTACCTCTGCTTATGAAAATGCTCAAAAGGAGATTATTAAAAGAAAAGTCAGGAGAAGCAAAGAGCTTGCCAACCTGATTAAGAAGTGAAATGCTGCCAGAAGGCAGTTATAGAGATCCAGGAACAGAGAGGACAAGCAACTATTCAATAGACTTTCTAATGCAGTTGTCTCTCATTAACTTACAAGCACAAAACGACTGAACCAATCACCTATATTCACTCTCCACAGATCACTGTGGAGAGCCATTATCTAGGTATACGAAATGCCACAATAGAATTCTGCCCCTTAAAGGCCATCAAAGAATCCATTACACTGGAACTGAGAAGGCAGAACTTTTAGCACAACTTCTAGAAATTCAGTTTTGCACCAACAACATCCATGGCACTACAACTGAAGATCTTGTTAGTAACTTTCATTCCACCTTTCACAAAACTCCATGCACTTACAACATTACTCCAGTTCTACCTTCGCAAGTCTTTAGCTACATCCAAAAACATAAGAAAAAGAAAAGCCTTGACCTGGACAAGATAAAGAATGAAATGATCAAAAATTTCTCACTGTAAATCACCTTCCTATTTACGAAAATCTGTAACATTGTGCTCAAATATCAGCATTACCCCAAAGTGATTCCAGTTCCAAAACAAAGAAAGTCTCCATCACAGCTTGACTCGTACAGACCAATTAGTTTACTGTCGCCTCTGAGTAAAATTATGGAAGCAGTCACGACTACCTGAATGACAACAACATCATCATTCCACATCAGTTTGGCTTCCGGAAACAACTGGGGACAGCAAACAATTATAGAGTTGTGGAAACAATCTCAGAGGAGACTGCTAATAGACTAATCACTGGTGGAATCTTCATTGACATAGCCAAGGCTTTCGATAGAGTATGGCTGGGTGCTCTCTTTTACAGATTACACTGTCTGGGCTTCCCAGACTACATCATCAACATCACTAAGTCCTACTTAACAGGTAGAAACTTAGTCGTTCACGTAGCTGTTTCACACCCCGTCCTATTAGGGCCGGTGTCTCAGAAGGATCCCTTTTAGGGCCCACATACTTCAATATTTATGTGAATGACATCCCTACAACACAGGACACAACACTTGCTATGTATGCAGACGACACCGCGATCCTTGCACAAAGTGCATTTGGTGGTTCAGTCATCCAATAATTACAAAATTACATTCACATACTTGAGACTTGGCTCTCAATATTACCAAGATTCATGCAGTTCTGTTAAAAAAAAAAAAAACAGAAGTTCAAAAAGAATTTGAACTTTTATGGCACTTCAATACCCTGAGCCAAGCAAGTCCCTTATTTTGGTATGATCCTCAGTAAGACACTTTCATGGACCGCACACATCACAGCTATTATTCGGAAGTTTCGAACTTGTAAAGCTAGACTCTCAATTAGAAATTGTAGAAAGCGGCTTCAAACCGCCCAGGCAGATTACTAATTCGCAGTGCTACATCAGAAATCAAAGAATTCATGACGAATTAAGGGTCAGTTTACTAAGAACCCACTATTATAAGATTGCTAAAAAATTTCATAAAAAAAATTGATAATCCTGCCATTAAAACTGCCACGTATGATCCTAATGATCTAAATACCAGCAGGCCACTAGCAGTACTAAATCCCTGAATCATGTAACCCCTGCAATAATCTGACTTAACCAATGTGTATGTTTGTGTATTATTCTTATAATAATTGTTATGATGTAATAATGTAAAACATTAATTCATAATAACAGTAATAGAGTTAGTAAACATATCTAACTCAGAATAACTTCAATTTCTGTATATAAATGTTCTGTGCTATTGTATGTTTTTCTTTGCATTGCTTACCTACAAATGGATTCAAGGTGTCATTACATTCGCGCTTACCAATTTAAATTGCAGCTAATTTGCACATTATATGCTGCTAACTCATTAACTGTAGGTCATGTCACCAGCTCGACAGTTCTGGGTCTTAGATTCTGATTACATGATCAACCTAAATTAATTATAAAAAATAATAGTAATAATCTTCTTTTGTATTAAGCACGTTAATATCCCTTATAAGGTTACTCTGAGGAAATATATTCACAATTTTACAAAATGTTCCACATAGGGTAGAGCTTTTAGCCCAGATACCCAGGTGCTTAGACACCATTCCACTAGGAGTTCAGAATTTAGGAAAGTGATGGAGAGAATCATACAATTTCTAATTTTTATCTGAATCATCAAGCTGGTACTTTTAAAGTAACTAAATCTACAGTTTCTATAAGTAGCCTGAAGTTCAGATGAGTTATTTGCAGTGCTGTTATGGAAGGATTAAAATATCTCCTTAGCTGTTCTTCTGTCATGTTGCATTTTTTACATTATACAAATCTTTATAGGCTTGTCAACTTACTTGAAAATAACAAATGCTGAGTTATATTTTTACTATTGTTATCATATATATGTATATATATAGTGATGATATAATTTAGTTCATTGCAGTAATTTGATATGAGATGAGTGCTTGACTAGGGAAAATAATATTTTGCAGTCGTGGTTGGATTGAGGTTAGAGAATCACTGAAAATATCAGTTATGCAGTAGAAGAAACTTTTGAGAAATTACAAAATCCCAAACATATCTTTATTATTTGTTGATTACTCTATGGCATGGCACATTACAATGGGGACAATGTGCACTTCATAATTTTGATAATGACACATTACATTTTTAACAGAAGCAGCCAAGCGAGAGATGTCTTTTAGCTAGCAAGCATTGGCAGAAAAAAAAAGAGTATAGTTGGATTGTAATAGTATTTACAGTAAAATTTTTCATTGATCTGATTGGCTAAGAACTAGAATGCAGTACGTCAAGATGGCATAATGCGGAATTAAGTTTTAGATACGACACAGTTTTGAAAAAGTTATTACCACTTTTAGAATAAAAAAGGGGGAGTGCCCAAGCAAAAAGGAGGAATTAATGGGCTATTGATAATTCTAAGTATAATTCAAAGTTTCATGTTTTTTATCTTGCATATCCTCCCTTCAAGGAGAAAAAGCCTTTTGAGAAGAAAGCATTAGTATGTTAGCAAAGGAAGAGGAACCTGTTATATATTTAGAAGTGAAAAAAAATTATCATCGTTCTGCTGCTGTGTTTTACCAGTGCTTCAAAAAATAATCACATGTAGTGTTTACAGAATGAAAGTTATATCTGGGTATGTTCATATAGCTTCATCCACCTCTTATGTGAATAAATTAGAGCCCCTTCCCTCGACAGTACAGAACTGAAATTGATGCCTGAACTCTGTACTAGAAGATTACTTCCCTTCTGCTATCTTCAGTTGTAATAATATTATGAATAATCAATATCAATTAGGCTATTCTGAAATTTAAACATTTATATATATATATATATATATCTACTGTACTGGGTTATTTAAAAGAATTGTAGCACTGTTTGATGAAAATATGGAATTAAAACTTTATGGTATTAAAAGATTTCACTTTTCATAATTACGTGCGATCAAATATATTTAAGATAAAAAATATATAAATCAGCTTTATAATTTAATTTAGTAATACTCTCTCATTTTTAATTCAAGTATTTCCTCTTTATTCCAAAAACAAATTCTGGACTGCATCATTTCCAGATCAATCCATCTTACATGGCTTGCGTAACACTGCCGTAGCTGATTTGGAACCTAAAATTTCAAGAACAGAAACTTTTCTAACCAAAATTCACTGTATTCTCTTCCTATCGCAACAGTATCAAAAATGTAAATGTTTTATATATAGGGAAGTGTGCCAAGTGAATTGTGGCCAAAACTGTCAATTTAAATAAAAACTGAATTCAATCCGCCTCGACTGCCAAGTTTCCTAGTCATTAAAGATTTAAAATTGTATGCAGTCAGAATTCTTCCTCTTCAGTATGCCGTCTACGTGCTTCACCATCAGTATTTTCTGCATTTCTACATGTGTGTGTGTGTTACAGGATGATTTCTAGCCTTAAAAATATACTGAGATACATTACTGTTTTTTAGATACCAGAATTAAAAGATTATGAATCTGTACAAAAATTCTTCATTCAAGAAGTACAACTTGGCGAAGAGCTTTTGGGACAAGGTAAATTATATTTATTTTTCAAAATTTAATCCTTTTTTCATTCACATTAAAGCATTTCTTTAATTTTTACATGTATGTAAATGTGATAGGTGACATAGAAAATGGTATTGAACATCTAAGTACAGCACTGGCTATTTGTGGAGACCCATCACATTTAATTGATGTTTTAGAGCAACAATTACCTCCTCAGGTTTTTGCCTTGTTGATGCAAAGATTACCTGCTGTCAGCCAGGTTAGTATAAAATTTATTTAAATATTTTTATTCAAACCAATATTCTAGAACTTTTATTTGCTTAAAGAGAATGGTCTCAATTTTTTAACAATTTATTTTAAATGCAAGTGTTACTGTTTTTGCAAAAGGAAAAAAAAAGAAATAAATCATATCCTGTCAAAATAAGAAATGTTGCCAAACCCATATGATGTTAATTTCTATTACCTACCTTTATTTGTAAAGTTATTGGTTTGTAGACTTCATTATGGAAATATTTTAAATTATGCACAAATTCGTGTTTTGTAATTTTTAAACAATTACAAAACCTGATTTCTACACAGTTGTTCCAGTACCTGTAATTATATTTAGTAAAAGTTTATACTTATTCTAAAATTTGATTCCAGTATAACACAAATTTACTTGATATTTAATTTTCAAGGTTTTATATAGAAATTGAAGAATAAAATATTTGCATTTGTACATAATTAAATGAACATTGCTTTGCAGACTGTCATAAAAAGTATTGATTCCCCCCCCCAAAAAAAATTTTTTTACAGAATCCTATGTACATTCTAAAAATAACGGCAGACTTCAGTATTGCTACATAGTTGTTTCACAACACTGTTTGCATGAATTAAAAATTTTAAATGTTTCTAGTTTTAATGAATTTTTTGTGATGATAGATTATGCTTCTATAGTAATAAAAATGTCATGAGATTATTTTTAACATTTGAAAATTTATAAATTACCAGTGTGAAATTTGTTTTGTCATGCCAAATGTTACACACTAGTAAATCACAAAGGTTATATATCATTCTAATTAATTTTTAACCACTCTCTTAAACTGTTGAAAATGTCAAAAATCCAAAATTTGAAATTAAATATATTAGTCAATTTTTATTAAACATATCTAATCAAACATTTTATTTTTTATAATGAGTATCAACTTTTATTAAATATAACTTAAAGACCAGAAAACAATATAAAAAAGTAAGGTAAATTTTGTAATTTTTGATTTTTTTTTTCATGTGTGTTAAATATTACAAGTGTATCTTATTTAATACACATTAATTTCAATCTTCCAGTCATACAGTAAAAGAATATATTTACATTAGCTTCCTTATCAACTTGAAATAGGAAAAATCAGATTACACATGTCCTCTCCCTCTGCATGTAATTTATTAGTCAAAGCTAAAGATCTCTGCTAAATTTACGCATTTTTCAAAAGATTTATCCTTCTTCATATGATTCTGGTGCTGTATATGCTACATAATGTATACATTATATTCCTATACACCAAAATATATGGTAATATTCAATTATTTTGTCTTTGCGGTCTTGTTTGATAGTAGCAAAGGAAAATTGGAGCAGGATTTACCGTGGTAATTTCTTATTTGGAGAACCAGAATGTCTAGATATTTTTAATCACAATTTGTTAAGTATATGTAACTTCAGAATATAAAATCATTAATCAACAGTTTGAAGACATCTTTTGCATATTAATGGGTATGTGCCAAAAGAAAAATTCTAAAGGAACTAAGTATTATTATATGTACTTCATAATCATTACTTTCAAAATTTTCTTGAAAATTATTTTAAAATTATTCTCATGTAGTAATTTGATGTCAAATATTTTTAAGAGATACTCTACTTAGCCATTCTATCTCTGTTAATTATCTATTGCATAATGTATGACATTAAATCTAATCAGTCATATTGTTCCACTCATTATGAGTACCAACAGTAATATGAATCTGTTATTACTGAAATTTCTTTCTATGAATGTAATAACATGTTCTAACAACACTAAGTTATTTAAAATTTAATTGCATTTTAAGCAGTTCATAATAATATTTACAAATATAATTTTAAGAAATCGCACTAGTTTCATTTAAAAAATTTCTAGTCTGTACATATTTTATAACAAGTATCTCAATTTATAATGTTGATAAGGTAATTGAAATATTACAAAGTCTTCCTTCTAAATAGATTCATAAAAATGTTTCGATTGGATAATTCTAAATTTTCTACAGTAGTTACAAGTTTTCTAATCAAATTAAATTATGCTAATGCATGTAATTATGTTACCATAATTTTCCATTTCACATGTGACAATTAGTTGTTAAAATTACTTTAGTAAAATTAACCCTTTGCGCTTGAGCGGTGGCTCTCAGGCACCACTGCATGTGATGCGATAACTCGAGCGGTGCCTGAGAGGCACCATTCGAATCGATGTGTTTATTTGTGTTTGACCTAAGGAATATCGCTTGAAAGGTGTACTTGGCTTTTTGTAGATCATATTATGCTGTGTCTAAATAGCTATAAGGGTGTGTTATCTGAAATAGAGGACGTCTTAACACCGCTTATGTGATAAAATGTCTTAAAAATACTAGCGACCGCGGTTGGAACTCTGGTTTCGACATCAGTTCGAACTCAACCTTCTTGTCGATCGCATTATTTCTTTCAAAGTTACTGAGCCCAATAAGTATGGAATACGACGAAGAAATTACTTTTAGTGAAGATGAGTTCGATTTTTCGCCAGTAACGAACGAAATTACATCACTACATAGACAGCTTGCCCATAAGAATGAAGACGGAAGTGATGACGATGACATTAGAGGAGTAAGAAGACGAAAAATCTGAATAATCGATAGTGAATCTGGAAGCCAAAGTGACTGTACAGAAGAGACTGAACCTTCAGAATGGATAGTGTGCACAGAATCCGAAGAAATCCCCAGAAGAATACCGTTTATATCTGGTGAAAGACAAGTAGGACCGCATATATTTCCACACATAAAAGAACCAATAGATTTTTTCAAATTATTTTTCACCGAGGAATAAGTTATTGACATAGTGCGGGAAACTAACAGTAACGCTGCAAGGAAAGTAGAAGGGAAGACCTTATCATCTCGTTCTATATGGCGATCATGGTACGATGTAACAGTTACCGAATTCTGGGCGTTTATTGCAGTAATTATAAGTATGGGAACGATGCCGATGGCCAATATACAAGAATACTGGTCGAAAAATGATACTAGTTATATTCTGTTTTACTCAGACACATTTACGAGAGACCGATTTTGTCAAATGTTTTGGAGACTTCACCTCAAGACAGTGCCCTCAGAAGACAGAAACCCTAGAACCCGTTTGCAGTTAGTATCAGGTTTCCTCGAGTATATAAATGAAAGGTTTTTGAATTATTTTGTACCCAGAGAGCAGATTTGTGTGGATGAGTTGGCTGTCAAATTCAAAGGCCGAATATCATTCATTACGTACAGTCCAATGAAACCTACAAAATGGGGTATTTGTGTTTATACGCTCGCTGATTCAAATACCGGCTTCATTTGTGGTATTCTGCCGTATTATGGATCTCTAGCAACAGAGACTGATAAGACCCGATCTACCGGTATCAGCCAGAATACTGCTGCATCTATACAAAATGATACTGGATAAAAATCACGGTGCTCAGGGGCACCACATGTTCACGGACCGTTATTATACAAGTTACATATTGGCGGAAGAATTACGCAAACAAAAGTGCCACTTAACTGGGACGATCCTGACAAATAGAAAGCACCTGCCATGTGAAATACGAAAGCCAAAATTTGAGAATCGATTCGCATATGCATATCGCAAAGGTAATACTTTCGTTCTTGCGGGGAAGGACAAGAGGATTGTGACGGCTTTGACGACTTGGAATAATGCGGGAATAACTCCCGTAAGAAGGACTCTACGAGGCGGTGCTGAAGTCGTTATAAAGAAGCCCAATGTTATTGTAAATTACATCAAACTTATGAGCGTTGTTGATTGAGCCAGCCAACTGGCTTTGACCTATTGTTTTTTAAGAAAATCCGTAAAATGATGGCGAAAACTTTTCTTTTCTTTTTTTTTTTTTTTTGGTTTGAAGATCTGCTCCATCAATTCATATATTCTTTATAAATCAACAAAGAAGCAGAGAAATGAACGGCCGCTCAGTCACCTGCAATATTTGAAAACTTTAGTTGATTAACTGAGAGGAGACTTTCGACAAAAACAGCCTAGCACAGCTTCTACTTCACACAGCACTTCTGAAGTGATCCGACTAAATGGGAAGCTGCATGTTATTTTGATGGGACAAAAAAAGGATTCCAAGGTTTGTTCCCAAAGAAAGTCTGGCCAAAGGTAGCAAACTGTGTACTACTGTAACACATGCCCCGACAAGCCAAGAATGCACATTAGAGATTGTTTTATAAAATATCATAACAAGCAAAATTGTAGAACGTAATTTTTAATAAATGTCTTTAAGTTAAAAAATATGTGTAATGTTCAAATATACGAGTTTAAAGTGTTTTATTGTGTCTAAATTGTTTTTAAGTTAACAATAACGAACTCATGAAATAAGCGGGAGCGGTTGATTACTCTCGAGTTGCTGGTTCACCCGACGAAAAAGTGCCTCGAGCGCAAAGGGTTAACACTATATTTAATGATACTTAAAAATTTGGATTTCTTAAAGTTTACATGATTTTCTTTTCTCAGAAACTGGTTTCTACATTAGCTGGCAGACGTATGCAAGATGAAGACGTTGAATAATCATTACTGTAGCATAGATTTTATTTTTGTGATCATCTGCTAGGCAATAAAAAACTGATTACATATGTAATATGCAGTCTTATGGACAAGCATCAAAATTGTACATACTACAAAACATTAAAATATGTCAAAACTGTATTGTGGGAATTTTTTTTAATAAAGTGTCAGTATGAAATAATTTAACATGGAATAAAAATCTGAACTAATATTTATTTCAAATATACAGTTTTACAATTTAATTATCTTACATGTCGACAACCTGGAACTATAAACCTGACATTTCATTGACAAAGAAATATTTTGATGGGGAAAAATTAACAAAATTTTAAGTACTTTTAACATACTCTTCAGAAAGTATGTCATCTGCTATAAATAAGAATCAGGTTAAATTTATAAAATTTTATTAAAGTAGAGATTTTTCCCAACCACGTCAGTCAGGTTTTTGCACTGTATTAAATATAATTTAGGAATCCTAAATCACAGGTATGTTAGAGGTCAGACTCTAGAGTTTGAATGTAGCCAGCGTTCTTGAGGCACAAGTGGTTGTTGCGTTCCATTATTTCCTTGGTAATCTGAAAAATGTTCAAGTTGTGTTAATATTTACATTTTTAAAATTAGTAAGTATGAAAATATTGCTTTTATTCATTGCATGACCAATAAGTTTTATAACTGAAAAAGTATTTTGAAAAAGCAAAGTTATAAGCTGAAATTGTGATTTCAGAACAAGATTTTTTTGGGGGAATGCTGCAATTTAAAAATCCTTCACCACTTAATATGTAAGACAAGTTTTGGCATATTTCTTTCAAAATTACAGAATATTAACCATTTAGTATAAATTTTATATCAGAAATATACTTCATTTGAAAGTTAATAAAAATTAATGTATAAGAGACTTTTTATTAATTTAATCAAATTATTAAGATAAAACTTTTAGTAAACATTCTAAAAGTATCAATGACGACAAAAATTACGCTTGTCAAGTTTTAACATTGTCAATTCTTTGATAAATAAATTCATCCAAATGTTGTAAAGCATATTAAATGGAACTATGGATTACAACTGTACAAAACTAACAAATAGCAAAACAATTATAATTCTAGAAGAATTTACAAGAAATTTGCTACTTTATTAAATGATTTATACTGAAACTATGAAAAATTTTATTAGATTTAAATTAGTTATTCAAACAAATCTAGTATATATGACATGAGGGAAAATGGCATTACAAATCTCTCTTAATTTTTTTTCTTCTATAACTTTAAAAGCTTTTGGTTACTTGAATGTCAGATAGTTGGGCTTTCACTGTATTTAGAGACAATTAAAAACAATCTGGCATGAAAACTCAAATTAAAAAGGAACATGGCAAACTAACCTGTTCTTCTAGGACCTGGATCTCTTCTGAATGGTGGTGGAGGCATAGAAAATCTTGGATGATGTGCTGGAGGGGGAAAGAATGGCCTAGGTGGCTGTGGAGGAATGTCATGAAAATCTGGTAATGAGTGTGGTGGAGTTGAATTGCGGGAATCTCTTGTATCTGTTCCTAAAGGCGAAGAAGCATGAGGCCGCATTTCCCCATCAACAGCTGCAGAGCGACGACCTCTGGGTGGAGTAGATTCTCTGCCTCTTGAAGAAAATTCTGGAGGAGTTACACGAAAATCTGAGTTTGACAAAGTGTCTGGTGGTGGCATATGCCAGGGCTGAGGACGAAAGGGTGGATCCAGTGGAGGTAAAAAGGGAGGCAGAGGTGGTGGAGGTAATGGAGGCAATGGTCTGTCAGGTGGCAGTAGCATTGGAGGTGGCACAGGTGGCGGAAATAAATTAGGCCTCATTTCTAATGAGCTGTTTATTTCTTGTGAACTAGCTAAATCATCATTTGGACCAGGCATTCCTATTTTAAGAGGATTACAGGATAAATAATGCTAACTGAAAGATTGAAATTACATCATTTCCAAGTTTCAGATACATAAAGCAAAATTTTCTTCAAAATACATAGATAATAAAGCACGAAGTTTATAATTACAAATAATAAAAAACAATAAAATTTATCAATAAAATATATCATGTAATGTTACATGAAATAATATATTTCCATAGCTAAGCCACGAATTTTTAGCAGTTTTTTTATGACTGAAATTTGAGCGAGTTCAAAACTATTTTAAATCGACTCAGTAACACAAAAATATTATACTTTAAGCAACAGAAAAATTATTTTTTATTTTATTTAACCCTAATTAATCAAATTCAGTACTGTATGGCATGCATACTTTTTTTTATCCACACATTTTCCACTATGCAGGAATAAAGCATTTTATTCATAAAAACAAATACAAAATTCAAAGGAAAAATATTGTGATTGCTTGAGAATGGCTATTTAGAATTAAGATCAAAAGTAACATTTACCGCATTTCTACCAAAATGCCAAATGATGCCACATGCCCCAAAATTGGGAAAAGAAAGAGACTACTGGTACCAAAAGTGCTTTTCATTCTATAATGCTGCTACAGCTATTTTTCAAATTGTAGTTTAAGATGAACTGCCACTATTTACCAGCAGCTTGATCAATTATTAACACTTTGCATACACCAGGATTTATGGGGAGATTTTAAATTCAGCTTACATATAGATAGATCTACAGCTATTTCTGAATTTTTTAAGTGAAATCTTATGTCTTAGTTTGTACATGGATCAGCTTATTTATATAAATATACAATATATTACACCTTATAACAAAAATTACATAGTAAATTAAAATATCAATAAACTCAGGTTTTCATAATAAATTATACATTAACAGAAATGTACCACAAATATGCTTGAAGCCTAAAACATACAAAATGTAACCAAATATTTTTCTTGTAAATCTAAAATACACAAAAAATGCATTTTATGTTACTGGCAATGTATGAAAGCAGAATTGTTTAGAATTCCTAGATAATATACAGAATGCCTCAAAACTGGACATTCAAAGTGTAATGATTAATATCTCATGCATTTCCTAGGCATTCTTTGCAATGCCAAAACAAAAAACTGCCAAAGTCGAGAATACTCCCACTAATACACTGACTACCAATAAGTATTTGGACACCTGTGATAGAAAAGAAAAACTAACTTTATTCAAAATCAATAGTTGGTAGAGCCTCCACGAAAGGTAATTACAGCGTGGACCCTCCGGGGCATACTTTCCACAAGTCTTTGTATGACAGCTAGTGGTATTTTCTTCCACTCGGCTTGGAGAAGACATAGAAGTTCCTTCACCGATTTTGCACGGGTAGTGCACCCCTGAATTCGGTGATGCAACTTGTCCCAGAGGTTCTCGATAGGCTTCAGGTCTGGACTCTGGGCAGGCCAGTCCATTCGATGAACTCCATTGGCACCATACCAAGCCTTGGTTAACGTCAAAACATGACAACTGGCATTGTCATCCTGAAAGTAACAGGGGTCCAACCCGTAAAACTGCCACAATGTGGGAAGCACATTGTCATCCAAAATATTGCAGTAGGCATCGCAGTTGAGCTTACCATGAATGGGGACCAAGGGTCCCAGCCCATACCAGGAGAAACATCCCCAGACCATAATTCCACCTCTGCCGAACTTGGCTGTTGGCACAATGCATTCTGGCAGGCGACGTTCTCCAGGTAGACCCCAGACCCTGCCATCCGAACGGTAAAGGGTGAACTTTGATTTGTCACTTCAAAGAACCCATTTCCACTGATCAACAGTCCAATTTCGATGTGCTTTTGCACCACGTTAACTGAGCAGCGCGGTTGGACTTTGTGATCAAAGGCTTATGGGCAGCAGCACGACCATGAAAACCAAGCAGATGTGCTTCCTTACGGATGGTATTCATTGAAACAATACTCCCTGATGCCTGTTGAAACTCCTCGCGGATGAGAGCCATCGGTTGGGTGCGGTTCTTCCGAATTTCTCTGGACAGCACTCGTCGGTCTCTATCTCCCAGTTTCGTTGGTCTGCCGACTTGGGGCACATTCCGACAATCACTGCTCACCTTCCACTTCTTTAATCACACAGGCCACTGTCGATTTTGGGTACTTCAGATTGCTAGATATGTCCCTTAAAGATCAGCCACATTTATGATACCCGATAATTATACCTTTGTCGAAATCAGAGAACTCCGAACTGCGAGGCATCTTGCATGCGACTAAAGTCGATGCTGTTTCCTACACTATATATACCGGCGGAGTCCGTGACGTACCTTAGGACCGCAGATATCGTCATTTGCATAGGTGTCCAAATACTTATTGGTAGTCAGTGTAATGTTTCTAATCCCATGTCGCACAGCAGTCTTTGTTAGGAAGAGGCAAAATATGCTACTTTGATTTTGTTTAGCAAAGGCTTTAGCCCATATTTTGCAGAATAAAGGAGAAAGTGTAGTACTCGAAAAGGAATTACATAATTTCAACATGTAACTTCAATTCTATGATGAATATCTAAAGGGTGACTCTGTTCTGTAAAAAAAAGTGTTTTGCTAACTAAAAGTTAGTTAAGCGATCAGGCAAACCCAAGATGACTACTTGCTAGAAGGAACCATGAGATCATTCGTCTTTTCTTATTTTCTTCTATTATTTTGCTTAAGTACAATTTGCCAGTCTATAAAATGTACATCTTTCCAATAAAAACCTTTTCATGACTCTCTTATAATATTATTTTGCCTAAATAGCCATTCATTATTCTATATAATGCCTAGATAAAACATATGCATAGGGAAAGTATATATAATATTGAATACAATTTCCATATTTCATATGCTGCCCCAGAATGCAAGGAATTCTATATATATTGCACAAGCATTCTCTACAATGCCTGTTTTTTATACAGTGTTGGTAGGATATTGTTGCGTCCCTACAGGTTTGTAATAGATTAAATGCACAAGTCCAACAAAAAGTTAAAATTTATTCTAATCAGAAGAAATATACCAAAAACGCTGTATTATTCCTCAAAGATATTCATACAATATCACATAATGTAAACAGTAGCTATATTTTAAACTATTAAAACGTCAAATAGAATGCAATGCAAAGCACAGAGAAAGCTAATCCGATGAACAAAAATTTCCGCAGCTAAGTAAAGAACTACTCAGCTATTTATCTCCAGCTTTTATAGCATTTTAAATCAGTCGTGCAAGAGAGTTCTGCAATTTCTGAAAAGCAAAATGAGTAGAATTATGGTTACAGCCAACATACTAGTCAATTACATTTATTCAAATTAAATATCAATTACAGAGATAAACTTTTATTCACTGTTAAATGTATGTGGTCTTGTATATTTACTTTTCCATAGCTTTCTCTTAAAATATGTCATGTGCTGCATTGCACAGGGAAATAAAATAATTTTAATTATAATTCTATTAAAAATATCTAACTAAATTCAAAATTCATAACAATATATATTCATAATCAACAACAGTAAGAAAAAATTATGGAAAACTAATAAAAATTAGTTTCGAACAAGCAAAAATTGTAAGTTACTGAAGTAGTCGATTACTTACTCTTAGGTACTGGTCTTATTATATTATCTCTGGAAGAATTGACCCAGTTTTCCTGTTCTCTTTCTAGCAGTGTTAATCTAGAATAAGAAAGACATTTACAATTGAAATGTATTTTTATTTTCCTTCATAAAGTATGAGCTAGAAAAGTGTACTGGCTAATTATTATGCTTCCCAGCTGCTGTAAGCGGTTAGTAACACTAACTGCCATATTAGTAGGCCAGTGTTTGAATCCCAGAGAAAACATGGAATGTTTGTAGGCATATAATGTTTATGCAGCAAGGAAGGCATTCAAAATATAGGGTGAACTAAACGTCTTGAGAGGTTGATAGTAGGGGAAGAAGGGTGGGAGACCCTCGGGCCACTTCCCAGAGTGTTCTCACTCAAAATTGGGGTGGATTTATATAATTAGTGCAGTGAGACTGGTGACATTCATGACTATTTTGAATTCATACATTCACTGTGGTGAAATAGTGCAGTGGGACTATATTAACAATGGTAGCAACCAACGGTGAAATTCTAGTAACCCATTCACTTCTACCTTTACTTGCATAATTATTTTACATATGTTATTAAGAGAAAGCATTTACTGTTGGGATTTTGCTTATGTTTGTTTAAAAGAGGGAGGACTAAATTACATTAACTTTACAAGAAAGAAAATTTGATGCTTTAGTGGTGACTTCTGAATCTGGGAGAGTGCTGAAAACAGTAAGAGAAGTTACAAACGTTGGGAAAAAAATTAATAAAAAATTATATACAATAGTGAAACAACTATTGCTTAAAAAAAATCAGGATGTACAACTGACATTACAGTAAATTTAGTGTCTGAAATCAGGCATTCAAGCAGCTTTAAAGGTCCAACAGGAAGTATAAAATTTTGCCACTGTCATACCTTTGGCGCAGTTGCAAGACCTCTTGTTTAACATCCTCCAATTTTCTTTCAGCACCACGAGCAGCTATCTGCAAAAAAGTAAATGAAAAAGAGACATACAATTACTGCATTACTTCAAATTTAAGCTTCAGTGGGATGATAGAAAAAAATAATACAAAATAGCCACCCTCAAATTTAAGACAGTAGGATTTTAAAAATTAAACAATAAAAAATAACTTTAATACAGATATAAAATTAGGCAAAGCAACAACCTTTAATAGATACTGCAAGAAAAATATATTTTCTTAAATAAATATCAACATATATAATAATATACTAGTTAACTTAATTAGAAATAAATTACTGAATTATTTGCTTTACTTGCATAAATGAAAAATTTAAACTGTAATTTTATGTTATAAAAGTCAAATATAAAGTGTGCCTTAATTGGAAGTCATACTTTTTTTAAATAATTTCAATACTACATTTATCTAAACGAGTTCATTTCCATACCTGAATAATTCACTCATCATAAAATATGTAAAATGTACCATAAAAATTTATTATTTTGTTAAAACTTTGAATAAATATATCTTCTCAATTTTTAACACATTCACTAATTTTGTCACATTTAATATAGTTCTAATCATGAGTCCAGTAAATAAAACAAATCTGATACATACAAAAAAAAAAAAAAAAAGAATTTGTGCGAATAATTAAATTAGTTCTTACTATCCTTAACAATAATACGTTTAAACTGGGCGGAGGGGGTTATAAGTCAGATTTTTTTAACTGGATTTCATGAGTGAAATTTCACTTTGAGAACATGAAATTATTTAAATGTTTAAAATGAAATCAAAATTTTCTGTGATGAAAATTGAGGCATTTCTAATTAGCATGTGACATCGTTTTGTCTAAGAATCAACCAACAAGGACAGAAACTATTTTATTTGCCCAATTATGCAACATCAATTAGTCCAGAGTTTTCTTGATATAAACATTTTTGTATTGTGTCCTACCTACCTACCTATGATCTATGTGTGTTTATGTTTTTAATAAATGCTAAAGTCATACATGCATATGAATTTTTTTCAATCAGAATTGTCATTTATTTTTCTAATTTTTGAAATCAATATTTGTTTACTTTTTGAAAGTGAATACTACTATAGCAAAATGACATTAAAAAAATAATAAAATTTACATAATATGGTTTAGTAAATATCTCTATAAACTTTGTTAATAAACTCGATATAGTTTTAAAATATTCTTTTTAATACTTCTATAAATAAAGTTTGAAAAAGATAAACAAAATTATTAATAAAACAGTACTATTATTAATAAT
This sequence comes from Stegodyphus mimosarum, assembly GCA_000611955.2. Taxonomy (NCBI): domain Eukaryota; kingdom Metazoa; phylum Arthropoda; class Arachnida; order Araneae; family Eresidae; genus Stegodyphus; species Stegodyphus mimosarum. The sequence continues at coordinate 155,848 of KK119136.1, forward strand.
GAAATAACTTACACAACGATAAATATTTTATTTAAAAAAAACGAGAATTAGAATAATGAGCATAAATTACTAATAGAACATATGAACATGAAGTCAAACTCACCCAATTTTCATGAGCTTTCTTTTCTTGAGCTGCTATCTACGAGGAGAAAATTTTGAAAATCAGCTAATTTATTCAAGGACTGAAATATAATTTTAACTATATCAACAGCTTCACTCTCATCATGCTCTTCCTGTCAAATGTTATTATTACATTCACCAAAACTTCTCTTTCAAACTAGCAGTAATTAATTATGAGCAATAAATATTTTTTATTTTTATTTCACACTGAATGTATTTTGAATTAATCAGCAAAACTTGCATAATCACTCATTCCTCTCCCTGCATCTCCTTTTTCGTTGAAACATATTGTAAAATTTATTTTCATATAAGTTAATCTCTTCATTTCTTCCTCTTCCAATATGCTCAGAATACCAACAAAGATCATCTTGCTTGATTATTTTCCAGCTTTATTGGCTCATCTTCTTCCATGAATGTGACAGCAATGCAGTATTCTTTTTTAACTGATTAATAATTTTCACAGTGTGTCTACTATTTGCTAATAACAATAATAGCTTATAACACATAGAAAGCGGAATTTATTTCTGTGCCCAGTTTTCCTTGGATTTCACAGAGAATATGTAATACAGTGGAATAAGGTTTTTAAATAATTGTGGTTCAGTGTATTACTAGTGTAAATGAACTAATTGTTAACAATTTTATGTTACTGCTTGAACTTAAATATCCATTTAAATTTGCTTATGCAATACTCATTTCATTTTGAACATTATTTCACCTTTGAGAAAACTGCATAATTTAGTAGGTGGTATTTTCTGTGCATATCCTTACATTGGAATTATTTCTATCTTTGAATAGTTTTAAAATTTTTGTACTGAAAAAACTATTATTCTAAATACTATCCATTTCTAATATTAAAATTCAGACATGTGCTTAGTTTTTCATGTATTTGGTAATTTTAGTCACTGGAATACTAGATAATTAAGACACATTTTATTTTTAATTAGCTATCAAATTAGCATATCATTCATTTATGCTTCTCAAGATGCATAATGTTAATCACTGAAACAGAGATCTATAATTAAAAGAATGCCAGAAAATTTGATTTGCATTAAAGAAAAGAAGTGATTAAGAACCTTTCCTTCGACAGCAACAAAGAAATAATTTCCTCTCCAGAACCCATTTTATTTTGGAAAGAAATTCATCATCATCATCCACGTATAAAAGTACACCACAGATTTTCCATCCAAGGGGTTGCCAGCACTTCTTTGCTGTGTCTAAATAGTACTGCTATATAACTAGCAGAATCAAATTTGTCCGATTCATCATAATTTATGGATGTAAATAAAGTTTTTGTGTTTTATATAAATAAATATCCGTAGCTAATTTTAATATACTAACCCTCTTTCTTCCTAATCTTAGCCCTGGTCGTGTTTCTAATAGTAAATTTGCAAACTGCGCAGACTTATTTTTTCCCCCAAGTATATCATAAATATAAGCCAGTTTCCTTTACACAATATCTTCCATGATGCCATATAGGATATAATCAACCCCCCCCCCAAAAAAAAGAGTTTCAGATTTTAAATTACGTCCAAAGGAGCATTTTTTTAACATTTTGTGAGTTAACTTTATTTATTAAATATCATAATCTTCACACTTAAACCATAAAATTCAGTTCAACAGCAATATTGCAAAATAATTTTTAAATGAGTCTATCTTTAGAATTTTCGATACACAGTCGCATACGCTGGAGATAAAAAGTTCCCCCCCCCCAATAAAGTGCTACCATTGCTCGCTTTTAAATCGTTTGAGTTTGTTCATCAAAAATTCATTAAAGTTTTACAAAATATGAAATAGATAACAAAACAAATTCCAAATTTGGGCTTCAAGATGCGCATATTCCGGTGGAAACGTACGTTATTCAAAATTGGTTATTCAAAATTCAGATTCTTCATTATTTAATTTCTTTAAATATAATACAGAGCTGCAATATTTAGTGGCAACAGTTTGATGGTGGTGGTGGTGGTGGTGGTGGTGAGTGAAATGTTTTGGCGCAAAACCAGGAATGGTTATACCGCGCCAAACACAAGGTAATGGGACATAAGGTGATACAAAAGACAGTGAAATTAAAATAGCTTATGAATTAAACAAGTAGATCAAGGAATGTACAAAATCCAGGGGATGAGGTCATATAAAATCAGCTAAAATCACAAGTGTTAAAATTAATATACAAAATTAAAATCAGTTCAAATGAGGTGATAAACACCAATATCTCTTAAATAGTAAAATAAATTACGATTGACCTCTCTTCCAATTAAATGGTCGAGAGGTAAGTCACAGCTGTTAAAATATTTCTGACGAGTACTCTTAAAAGATGGACATTCAATTAAAAGGTGACGGACCGTTAAACATACACCACATTTTGAGCACAGGGGTTCATTCTCAGCAATTAAAAGATAGTTATGGGTCATTCTGGTGTGACCGATTCTGAGTCTAGTCAAAACAACTTCCTCCTTATGTCTTCCAGTAAAATGCCAAAGTTCGATTTTAGATTTCACACTCTTTAATTTGTTAAAAGACTGAACACCCCAAAACTGCTGCCATTTTCCCAATATCTTTTGTTTGATAAAACTGCTAATGTCTGTGATAGGGATGAGGCGACTGGATGTTTCAACAGCTGATTTTGCGACGACATCTGCCCGCTCATTACCTTTTATACCGGTATGCCCGGGAACCCAGCAATAGAGAATTTCAAAACCGCGCCTTGTTAGGTTTAAGTTCAGTTTCAGGATATCAAAAACTACCGGATTAAGGGTGTTCGAAAATGCTTCTAAAACTTTTAGTGCGCTGTAAGAATCTGAATAAACTATAAGCTTTTTTTGATGTCGCTTTGATACGTACAAAAGTGAATGATATATTGCGGTAAGTTCAGCTGTTAAGACTGAGGAAGCGTGGTGCAAACTTCTGCCTTCTACATGGTCACCTATTACAAATGCCGTCCCGACATGACAAGTTGACTTTGAACCATCTGTGTATATTGGAACATATTCTTGATATTTATACCTGTGATCAGCAAAAAGTTGGGTATAGATGACATCGTTAGTGTTTTTTTTCATATGATGGGAAAAAATTTCAAGAATCGGGATTCCTGCCTGTTCCCAAGGAGGAATTTCAAAGTATTGTATGGCTTGGGGGGATATATCAGACAGGGAGAGTTCCTCGATCAGAGGGCGAACTCTCAAAGAAAAGGGAGGAAAGGTAGGCACACAGGTGGTGGTGGTGGTGAGTGAAATTTTTTGGCGCAAAACCAGGAATGATTATACCGCGCCAAACACAAGGT
>KK119136.1:163402-199971 GCA_000611955.2 Stegodyphus mimosarum
GTACCTCGCCCCTCAACTACCAGGACCCTCCTTTCCAGCGACACGGGTCTCCACGCACGGCAAACACGTGGGCAGTTTTCTCGTCATTCGAAAACTAGAGACAAGGGCTGTTCTAGTCTCTCATAACGAGCCCCAACCTCCGAAGAGGAAAACCACAAGGGAGAAAGGAAGGAAGTAAGCTTCAGCTCAGAGGAGAGGAGACGGAAAAGAGGATAGATCACTGGGGCTCCAGGATCGTGACACCCGTCTCATCAAGAAGATGATCCCCTGAAGGGCTAGGGTATTTCGGGATTGCCACACCCGTACTCACAAAAGTGAGCCCCTGAGGGAGGCAACAGTTTGAAAAGTAATACAACATTTTTAGTGATTCGATGCAAAAAGAAAACAATAGTCCTTTCAGGAACAAAGCCCCTTTGGACTAAATAAATAAATAAAGTAAGGCAATATGCTAATTTATTTGAAATGAAAACAATTGATGAACCTTTATTTTTGATTTAGATCCTGAAAAGAATTTTTTTGTATGTCAGTACCTTATAGCATAACAATAAGTTTTCACAAAACATTCTAAGCACATTATATTATTAAGAACTTTTATATTATATTTCTCTCCCAATTAAATACACTTTTTTTTATTGTGAAATATTGATAATTTCAAGATGAATTTTAGGTTGCCAGTTCATAAACTGAATTAATCTGAAACAGTCATACAGCTACTTATTCCTTGTTTTGAAAAAGAAAGAGGATAAGTTATCGCTGTTTTTATTAGGAAAACATTATTTACTGCTGTGTCTAAAAGATGCCAAAATATGCAGGCCTACTAATTCAGTTATTAACAAAGTAAATATTTCTAAATCGGCCATATCTGTTACTGTATTTTGAAAAAGGGAGTTGGCATATCATTGTACTCTGTGCAAGAAAAGGGGGGGATAGTTCTATTTCTCCCGTTCTACTGGGCTGATTGATGAAATTCAAATTGCATTTTTCATGTCTCGAAAGCATGACTTAGGATATGTAATAGATTTATATATAACATTCTTCTAATATAGGTATTTTGACACAAAATCGGACTTTTGCTAAAATTATATGCCAATTTTTTTCCATATTTCGATTCTAGAACTCAAATTATGTCAGACTGCGAAGTTTCATAAAAATCACACGAAAAAAAATTAGTAAAAAAAAAATTTAAAAATTAGCTCCTCAAGGTTAATTGAATTTGGTTATTAATATCTTTTTCTATTAAACTTATTTGATTCTTCCTTTCATATTTTGAAATTTAGGTTCATTCCAAATAAAATTTTCCAGTTTTTTATGATTTATTTTTCAAATTTGTATTTTTAAATAATTTTTGTAAATTATTTGAAAAAATTTGAATTATAACCTATAAAATTTTTACCATCATCTTACAGTGATGGATTTCTAAGCATACCTGCAAAAAATTAAGAATTTTTTTTATTCAAAATTTCCTAAGATACATGTGAATTTATATTTTGCATGTTTTGAAATTTGGCGTATTTATTATAAGCAATAATAATGAAAATGGGGTTTATGCACTCTGTTAAAATTATTTCAAAGTATGAACGATGTCTTTTCTTCTGCTCTTGGAAAATAAGAAAAAGGAGAGAAAAATAGGTTACTATAAATTAAGAAATTTGCCAACATAGATTTTTAAATTTCTCACCAAAAATTACAAAATTTAATATCTAGGCATAATTTGAGTCGTAGAACTGAAATATGGAAAAAAAATTGGTAAGTTATTTCAGAAAAGTACGATTTTGTGTCAAAATACCTACGTTAGGAAAATGCTATATATAAATCTAATATATATATATCCTAAGTCGTGCTTTCGAGACATGAAAAATGCAATTTGAATTTCATCAATCCAGCCCAGTAAAATGGGAGATATGAAGTTTTTTTTTTTTTTTTTTTTTTTTTTTACATAGTGTGCATTTTTCAACACATTCCTAGAATGCAACAAGATAAATTTTTGCAATTTGTGGAAATATAACCACATATGGTTCCATATGATCTTGGTCTTCCATGGACGTTCAGTATCAATTTTTTTTTTAAATATATTATAAGTATCACTGACCACTTTTAGAAGTAGTAACCATTTCAGAGATTACTGCCATAACAGTGGTCATTGTACTAGTTTTCTATGCTAGTACTAGTGCTACTAGGACTAGTATTTAGGTCTATCCAGCTAACACAAACAATGCAAACTGGGCAGATTTTAATTTAAATTTGGTTGCATAATGGTGTTTTCATAATGCTTTTCAAACTTCCTTTATTTGTTATCTTCAGACATGTTTTTGTGCAATGAATCTTGACAGTTGCATGCAGTAATTGTCTAAATTTACATAAAATAAACAGTAATGTCTAGCTTTCTTAAATCAATGCAAATAAAAAGAAATCAAATTCTAAGCATCAGTACTTTGAAAATAAAGCAAAACAATGAAATTGGTATACTTTATTTGCAGATTTTTATAACTGTTTTTTAAAAAATAAAATTTGAATAAAATTTTTATTTTTAATTAATTTTTTTTTTTGGTGTATATATGCAATAATTTAGAAATGCAGGAGAGAAGACAAAAACAGGTTTTACCATTGTGTTAGCATACAGAATGTATAATTGTGCAGAAGGACGGAACTTGCAGACAAACATAGCTATAGATACAACATAACTTATTTGCAGACAAATTAATCCTTGACACATGTATTCAAATTCACATACCATCATGGGTACAATCTGCAGCTTACATTTTTGGAAATTTATATCTTAAAATAACGGATACTATGGGGAGCAGGGGGCCACTGCACTGGAGGCAAGCAACACATTCAGACGAAAGCTTGGGAGAGTGCCAAAAGGTTACTGTTTCAATTGAAATCATACTCACTGATTGGCTGAAACTTACCTGAATTGCAGCATTATGTAAGATCATATGATATAGATTAATTTGAAATGATGGAGTTTAGATTGATATATTATAAACAATTACTATTTTCAGAAAAGAAAGAGGAAATGCACAAATTAAAATGAAGAATAAAAGATGCTATCTGCCAATAAAATCAGAACTTGCATATTTTTACCTTACATATCCCCTATTTTACCATATACATTACATACGCATACATATATTTCTTAATGTTGAGTATAGTCTAGTTTTACCATTTCCACATTCGAAAGATTTTCAAAAGAAATGGCAACCATGCAGATTGTTTTCCACACTCCTGTTCAAATAATTACTGAACCATTTTTAAAAATAATTACACAGTATTTTGCTCAATTGTTTCCTTCTGTAATTTTAGTACTATTTAATAGGAGAATTTTCACAAATGTTTTTCTCCCTTCCAGTTTTTTAATATATCTTTAATGTGAATTAAAAATTTTTTGGGAGTTCCGTGAATATATAGGTTTTAGTGTTTTTAGCTTAAGGACAAAATATGTTGCATAAAAAATAGTAATAGTTTAGAAATTTTTTAACAGTTAATTTGACTGTTGTATTATTATATATATTGACATGATTTATTCATTTTCCCTCCTATATTTTTATCTTCATTCATTATTTTTCAATTTTTTATTGCAATTTAAATTACATTTTGTCAGGTACTGAACTTGCATAAGGGTAAACACTTGTCTCTTTGAGTATGGGTGTAATTGTTGTAATATAAAAAATTTATATTGAATTTCTTTTTCTTTTCTTTTTTAATTTTTGTTCAAAGAGACAAGTGGAAAGAAATGTAAATTCGGAACTTTTTAATTGTTCGGGTTTTAATGTTTTGAATTATTACCCCTTAGAAAATCAATTTGAGGCACTGAAATTTGAATAATTAAAATACATCTTATTTTGAAAACATTTTCTTTAATTTTTCATTTAAATTTTTCTAAAAGTGTTTACAAAAAATTTTTAAGCTTTTGGTTTTCATTTTGTTCTAAAATTAACAGTTTCTCGTGTACACGAAAAACTATTAATAACATATACATATATATATACACACACACATGAATGCATTTGGTTACTATGACAGTATGCTTCTGATCTGCCTTCCCATCCATATTTTTATACCAAATTACTCTTACTATTGTTATACAATTTATCAAGCGTGAAAACATGAATCTAGTTCATTCAGGCAGACTGAACAATAGACAAATTACGAATGTTTTGTGCTCTTATCTACATATCTATTAGTAGATCTACCTATACACTAGTATGTGAAATTTAAGCATTTTTTCCAATTTGGGTGATAATTTCACAAAAAACTAACCAGGAGACATAAAATTCATACTACAAAGGCACAACGTAAAATGTAACCGCTATATTTTACAACTTTATGATGTCCTTTACGGCCCTGCCCTGTCATGCGCAACTGCTGAGAAATGTTGCCTGCTGTATCTCTCTTTTCACTTCAATTTCCTTTCAATCTTTTTTCACCTGAATGATATATTGATCATCAGTCACCATTGTTTTCTTTAGCTGACCATCACCAACCTATCTTACAGCTGTGCCTGTCATTTGGAAGGCTTTTCAAGCTCATGACACAACATTTATTATTTCCTAACTCTTGGATGACAAATGTCAAACTATGCCCCTCCTTACAGTTGCCATTTATACTACTAAACTACATACAAAGGTGTCCTCCTCACGGTTGCCATTTATACTATTAAACTACATACAGACGTGTCCTAATATTTTCTTATAACCATACTGCATGTTCAATCTCACTTTTACTTGCATAAGAATGCCTGGTAATACACCTGTCTTTCTTCTTTTAAAGTTGCCTTGCACTGTGCACATTGACTCTTCATGTTTTAAATGCCTTGACATACCCTGTGACATAGTGCTGATATCTGCATATGAATCACCTTTCTACTAAGTTAGCTTTTAATTGTACTGATTGCAGAAAGCTCTTTTTAACAACTTCACATTTGTATGTTGAAAAATGAATTTCCTGCTTAAATTTTGCATACCAGTGCATGTGTGTAGATGCATATGATGTTCGCTTGGGCATCAAAATAAACTATTACACTACCAGCGTATCATGGACTCTTAAGAGACTAATAAAAATATTCTAAAGCATTCATTTATTTGCTTGAAAAGATGTTTGGAACTTAAATAAAATGTCACTCATGTAAATAACAAGTCCTTTAATAAGCCTAACTAACTATATGCACATATTTTTGCTAATTCTGTCAATTGTTTTTGTTGCCATTTCCAAGAAACTAAAGTAACAATAATTATTAGTGGCCAAACAACATTAAGTAAAAAATTAAATTAAAAGCACATATAAAATAATAACTACATTCAATTTAAATCCAACATTTCGGTACTTTCTGATTGTCTGTACCCCTGGTTTCAATGTTTGGTAGAAATGGTGTGCTTTTCTTTAATTTTTTAGTATACATGCAGAAACAGGCAAATCACATATGTGCATACTATGCATAGGTTTCAATCCATGCAGATTTCCATGCTTTATATTTAGCCATCACTTTACTGAACAGCATTCACTTCAAGGATTCTCAACCGGGGGGGGGGACATCCCCAGGAGAATTTCAAAGTTTCAGCGGAGACAAACTTATTAATCTGTTAAGCATTTAGCTTTAATTTAAAAATATAAAAACAATTTGTATTCAATTTTAATAATTATCAACATTTTCTATATTTTTTCTTCTTTAAAATTTAGATTTAAATAAATGTATATATGGAGGTTGAGGCATAAGTCATTGGCAACTATTTTTTTCTTGTAGATATGTGAACATATATGTGTCTGTGGAAGTTCTGCAGGCATAGTGTGTATGCAGAACAGCAGATAGCTCTGTGGTAGTGAGGGATCTGAAATCAGTCAGTTGGTGAGTGTCGTGCGAGATGGAAGTAACCCGTGTCGAACAGCGCGCTTACATCAAAATAGCTGTTCTCCCAGGGAGAAATGCGATGGAATGTCACAGTGAATTAGTAGAAGCCCTTGGGGAAAATGCCCTACCATATCGTACAGTAGCACAGTGGGTAGGAAAGTTTCAGCAAGGACGTGTGTCAACCAGTGATGAGCAACGTTTGGAATGACCGGTGAGTGTGCAGACCGATTTGGCACATGCCGTCATCGAGCAGCTCATGGATGAAGACAGACGATGGACGATACTGGAGTTAGAGAGGGCAAGTGGCATCGAGAAACACACCGTCCACAGGATATTGCATAATGAGCTACAGCTACGCAAAATCGCTTTGCGGTGGGTTCCGCATACACTGACGGAAGTTCAAAGGTGGGTGTGCTATGCGATATGACCATTTTGCACGCTGGCAACAAGACGGTGATCAATTCTTGTCACGAATAATCACCATCAATGAATTTTGGGCCAGGGCATATGAACCAGAAATGAAACGTCAGTCCGCGGAGTGGTGACATCCTTGATCACCAAGGCAGCAGAAGGTCCGTCAGAATCCTTCCCCAGTCAAATTGATGGTAATTGTTGCGTATGATGTCAGGGGTGTTATTGTTTGCCACTTTGTTCCTCATGGCAGAACAGTGAATGCACAGCACTACAGGGACTTCCTGGTATGACATGGCATTCAAGATAAACGTCCGGATCTTGTGGACAGTGCAATAATTCTGCAAGACCACATAAAGCAGAGTGTGCACGGCAGCTACTCCGACGTTGAGGATGGAAAGAATTGGAGCACCCAGCGTACTCTCCTGACCTTTCGGCCTGTGACTTTGATCTCATGCCCAAGTTTAAGAAACCAATACATGGTAGACGGTTTGCAACACAAGAGGACATTGCTAATGCTGTGCACCAACAGATGACCCGATTCACACATGGTTAGGCAAATGCTGAGGCTGATGGTATTCAGCGCCTCCCACATCGTTGGCAGCATATGGTGACAGTAGCAGGGGACTACATTGAGGGTCTTTAGGCCCAGGTTTGTCATGTCAACTTTATGTGTATTGTGTTATCATTCTTTTGCCCGGTGAAGGCCATATTGCCCTGTATACTACCGTAATAAATTCATGTATTATGATATTTCAGTGCTATTGTCCACACACGTTGTTAAGACCTTTCATCATAAGACATGTTGTCCTTTCATCTGTATATGTCACATTTTCCAACCGAACTGGTATCTTCAAGAAAAAAAAAAAAAAAAAAGTTGCCATGACTTTTGCCCCAACCCTCATATATTTTTCAAGTTTGGGAAAGAATGGAGAAATGATTATCTAGCAATAATAAAAACACATGGGGCAAAAAAGGACGAGAACCATTGCTCCACTGGCTGTAAAAATGTAAGTAGCAGCAACATAAATTTTGTTCTTTCTCACAAATTTTTTTGTTCCTTGCAGAATGCTTCTTTTCGTTATTATTTATGAATAAAACAATAACTGAGGTATATAGATAGCCAAGAACATTTCCTTTTTACCAATTCAGAAATAGTCACTGGAAACTTTTCATTGGTGCTATGGATAATCAGAAAGACCCATGTGTCGCATACATCACATTATGCATGCACATATAGTATATATGTACACATATGTAGGCATATATTTTAACATGTATATAAATACATATGCAAATACATGGCCATATATATATATATATATATATATATATAAGAACATTACCTTTTCACTTTATATATTCTATTATTATAAAGTGGCTTACATTCGTTTTCAGATGATTGTGTTTTTCAATTTTATTTGCAAATATCAGTTACTAAATATTGGCAAAATGACTTATTTTTCTTTTGCATACATAATCGATCATCTTTTTTAAAACCTGCTAGTTTTGAAAAAAGTTATTCAAAATATTTTAGGTAAAAAAATACTTTATTGAAAAATATTTGAAAATGAACCCACATTATAATTCAGACACTTTAAACACTTAATAAATTTACACTTTATATTTAATAAAAGCAAGAAAATAATGGTATATTCATTATTTCATTGGACTGTGCTTGGCATAGATTTAACTAATATTTCATTCCTTCATATGAACTCCTTTTAGTACAGCTTTCGTAGAAATGTCATGTTTCCTTATTCTTTTTTCCAATACCCTCCATACATATTCGATGCAATTTAAATCCAGAGAATAAAAAAGAGTTTTGTAAAAATCTTTAAAAAAAAGAAAAAAAATCTTAAAATACCAAAAAATTCTGTATTCTCCCTAGTTCAGTGGTTAGCGCGTTAGACTCGAGATCAAAAGGTCCCAAGATCGAATCTCGCTAATCGCTGCTTAATTTTTCCGAACTTATAATATTTTTATAAGTTCTTCTTTTTGTCTCTGTAATTTTTTTCAAGTCATGTTGACTTCCTTTTTATTTTTACTTAACGTCTTTCATGTATTTTTCCTATTTCTGCTCCCTTTTATTAACTATGATGTGGAGGTAGAGGGTTCTTTAACCTAGGCACTTCGTAATAATTAATCCTTGCATCCTTGGAAGAGTTTTGATAACTCCAGGACAGTTGTATAATAATCACAAACATTTAGACTATGTTTACAATCTTTATCCTAAATCCTAAACACAGAGCCTCGATAGAATTCTAATGTATTTTGTATTTCATGTTTTCTTGCACATGCTTTCAGGTTTTATTTAAGGATTTTTATATATTTAAGAACATTCATTATCTACTACAAAAACTAAATTTTATAGTAGATAATAAATGCTCTTAAATATATAAAAATCATTGAATCATCAGTGAAACATCCCTAAAGTATTACACCTCCACCATCATGCTTAACAGTTGTTCATTGGTGCTATGGATAATCTCTTGTCTACTTGACAATAGACAACAGGTTTTTACAATTCATTTCTTTATTAGGCTTTCACCATGCAGCAATCTATGCACTGGATAGCAATACATTCCATACCTGACTCATCTGCAAATATAACATTGCCAGAATGTGATAAGTCTTTTCTTACCATGAATTCAGTGAACGTCAGACACTTGCCTTGTTTTCTTGCTGATGAAGAATCTCCTTTTCACCTACTGCCCAGTATCTATGCTCCCTAATGATTGCACTAACACTTTCAATGTCAATGTCCTTGAAAACTGTTCTAAATCCCTTGCAGTAATTTTTGGGTGTTTTTTTGATTTTTCATACGTTAAATTTCTCGTTTCTTCATGTTAGTTTACACTGTGGTTCAAACTTTAGTGCATTTTCAACAGTTCCATACAGTGTCATTGTTTTAAAATAAAAAATACATGAACATTTTACTTCAGCATCAAAGATAGTTGAACATTTTACTTCAGAAATTGTGTTGAATAATTCAAATACTTTATCACCTTTTAAATGATGAATTGTTAAATTTCTAACAGAACTTATCATAAATCTGTAGTGTCTTGCCATTTTTATTTTAGATATGGAACTATTAACATATTTTTCTAAGTAAGTATTAATTCGCAAGTACAGATGAAAATTCTTACAATGCATTTTCATTTACTACAAAAAATTACAACAAGAAACATCATCTAAGACATTTTAATAAAACTTTTGAATGTCCAAATTATTATGCAAGTTACTGTTTAACACTTTTTAATATGAATCAGGTTCAAAAGATGAATGTATAAAATTCCAAGAATTTTTGCTGCCCACTCTATTAAGAATAAGATTTTATCCTTGATTCATTTCAGTACAATTATATAATGGTTTTTCATTCAACTTCTCTAATTTACATCCCTTTTATCCAACTACCTTACTAGATACAGAAACAGGTCTATATAAATAGATTAGCATAAAGAACAAATTTTCAGAATCAAAACTTGCTGAACTGCTGGTTATCAGTTAAAGTAAATAATTGGCTTCCACCTAACTTTCTATTAAAGAAGAAGAAAAAGAATAAACACCATACCTGACTTTTTAAATTTCTTTCAGTCTCTTCCATTTCTTGTTTCATACTAGCAACCTGAAATCTGAGGGAAGCGAAAAAAATTGCTTAATAAGATTTTTTAGGTAAAGTAGAACTTATAGCATACTTGACTCACAAACATATTATTTAATATAAAATATTTTACTTGTAACTAGCATTCTCTTGTTCAATTAGTAGAATTCGCCTTTCTGCTGAGCTAGCATCTTCTTCCTTTTTCTGTCTCACAGCTTCCTCTACACCTAGTTGCCTGGCAAACAGAAAATAAAACGATTTTATTACAATTACTTAGTTTAACAGCAACATAACAAATACATTAAGGAATTATATAATTAAAATATTTTATTGCTATAGATATAAATTACGAATACTTATATATGTTAATTTTCCCTTAAAAACGATACAGAAGAATCTAACAACGATAGAAGAATTCTAACAGTTTGAGAAATACAATAAATAAGGAGTGTTAAAGTTACACATGAAATTAATCTGACAGATTATTGGAACTATAACATGGAAGCAGCAATTTGCCAGAAATCATATGTGAAAAGTTGATAAGCCCAAACAAAATGTGTGATTTTTTTTCCAAATGATTTATATGCTTATATGTCATAATTCTCTTCATAGCACACCTGCCAAATGAAGAAAATGGAATAATGAAATTTTTTATGCTTCAATACACACAAAATGCTTTATCTTTTTTAATCAAAAAGTTCATAAAATTCGCACAGAAAATTTACTGAATTAAAATCCGTTAACTAATGGAATAAAGACTTTTCCACTGAAAACAAAAATCAAAACTGCTTTCAGTTCAATTTCTACTTTAAGTTTAGAGTTTTTAACTTTTCCTTTTTTTTTTTTTTTTAATTAGTCAAAAATATTTTTAGCTTGATTTCAATTTGAGTTCAAATAAAAATATGAATCCAGAAGTTAGAGAAGGATAACTGCAAACTGAATGCATAAAACACTGTTTCTCAATAAAGAGATCATCTTGGGTAATGCATAAAAGCTTTTATTCAAATTGAATACCAAACATATGGAAAAAGTCTGGTTGAAAACATTCAAGCAACCAATGGTGCTAATTTTAATTTAGGTTGAGAAGATTCAAGAAAATAGTACTTGCCCCAATTTATGTCAAAAAACAGCAAACCATTTTTAGCAAAGTCCAAGTATAAATTGAGTTCCATAATCAAAACCAGCCTTCAAATGTAAATTGAGTTTCATAAGATAGTTGGACACAATTTGAGCACAATGTGTTAAAAGAATTCATCCAAAATGTTCTGACAAAGATAAATATTATAAAAATTAATTAATTTTTAATAGAGATACAGCCTGTTTTTAAAATTTAGAATATTTTTCATTTGTAATATATTAGTAAACTGTCTATGTTAATACTACATACGAATACTATATATACATAACAGTACTATTAATTTATAAACATCACTTTATAAGTATTTTGCGTTCATTTATAGATGTTCTCAGTTTTTATTAAATAAAAATAACTGAAAATAATGGAAACAAAAAATACATAATTCATACTGTTTATACAAAAAAAGTCCTGATGCAATGTATAAGAATCTGTAAAATTGAGTGCTATAGAATCCAAAGTTAACTGTAGATCACAGTCAAATGTAATGGATCTTTTTGACATAACATCTGGATGATCCAATCATGCTGAATGGAGTGGTTTAAGTAAAAATATTTTTACACTTTTAATTATTCCATTATTTTAATTAATAGATATGTGATAAGGAGATGAGTTAAGTTGTTTATTGTTTTTAAGTGGTGAAACTGTCTCATTCTTGCTCAGTTAACTATTCTATCTCTTGAAATGATCAGGTAAATTTTTTCTACGGCCATGCAATCTTGAGAATTATGTAAGCAACTTTGTCTCTTTCCATACACCAGTATCAAAAATTTTCTTTACATGCAAATAATGGGAAACCTTATTTTTTAAGTTGTAAAGAGAATTAAATGAGTTTATTTTGGATGATGCATAGGTTCATACCACATAAGTGCAAACTGAAAAAATTGAGTATGAATGTATACGGCATAAAACAATATTATGAAACAACACTGAAACTGTATGTGAGAAGAAAATTTTTAAAACACTGAATAACTAATACTAATGCGGACTTTTGAAATTAACAGGGAATTAATCTCTTATATCTTTAGGCATCTGTGGAAAATACAGACATAGAACACATGTAGTTTTGAAGGGAAATAAATGTCAGTCATTAATCTTCTATATATATATTTACAGTGCTATAACAATCATATTACACACAAACCAGTGACTTCCAGGTGCAAAGGCAATTTTTCTTAAGTCTCCTATACATAGATATAAAATTTCCAATGGCAGCTTCAAGCTCTAAACTCAGCAGTTTGTTATCAAGTTTCTGTTACATAGATAGTTACAATCAGATGTTTGAGCAGATCTTAATCAGTTGTTTCTTTCTATGATTTTGTACTTGTTTCTTAACAAAACATTTTGAAGGTTTTAAGCTGTTTTCAGAAGGTACAAACTGCCTGTCATGAAACTCAACCTATATCCCACTTCCATAATTATATGTTCCAGTAATTCAAAAATTCTCTTCATTTCAAAAATACTTCTGAATCCCATCTCAACAGCATAAAAAGCTATTTCAACATGATTAATACAATAAAAGCTCAACTATACAAAAAGCTCAGAAAATATAAAACGCTGGATATGTGAAAATTCTGAATAGTTGGAATATAAAAAATGCAATTCACAGTAAAAAAGCCAAATGAATGGAAGAAGAAATTTCTCGTCTAAAATTATAAAAACAGTTACTTTGTTATCGAAAACAAGATTTTGAAAAATATGCATTTCAAACATAAAAGCTGACACATTTTCAAAGGCTTTTAAAAACAAAGCAAAACATCTTAAAACAATTATGAAATCCCACCAACTATGAAATTGGTGGAGATGCCGCCAAACTTGGACCAGGCATAAAGAACTTCGAAGGAAGAGGGCACTCTTTATTTAGTTGGATTATCAAAAGATAAAAATTACGGATATAGCATTAAAAAAATTTAAATTGTTTTTCATAACTTTTTCCATTGTGTTTCCATTGCCCATTCATTAAAAAAATCACACATCAGGCCCATTAATTCACTTTTTCTTGAAGACATAATTTTGTAACTTTGAAAACACTTCACTGCATGCTATTCTACAAAAGGTAGACTCAAATTTTAATCATTATTTTTCAAAAATAGAAAAGAAAGCAGATAATGGACAGCAGTTAATTTATATTCTTTACAAAAAGAAACTACCTTATTGAGAATTAAGCCGGATTATACAGAAGCACGGTGAGGATCTAAAATTGTTTGTCACATCATGCTTTGCCCATTATTGACACTAAATCACATTGCGTGGAGACAGTTTTGTTTGCAGAAAATGAATTGATGGAAAAGATGTCTAAGAGGAGCATCCAGTTCCAAGGACAAATTCTTTGAATAATATGATGGATATAATGGTGAGAGGAGGATTAACATCTTCTTCTGAAAGAGAACCATGTAACTGTATTCATACAAATGTGCACGTATGGGTTCGTAATAGATTGAATGTACACAGGTCCAATGATATATGATAAAATTTATTTTATCAAAAAAACACAGTTCTGGAACTTTCCACAGAAATACTCAAACACGTGTTCACAGTAGTACAGAGTACAATCAGTAGTGATGCTTCAAACTACTAAGAACATTAAACACAACATAATGCAAAGCACAGCTAAAGAGTGAAGGTAAACTGGAACTAGTACTCAGAACTCACGCTAAGCTAACAGCTAAGAGCAGATGCTCTCTCCAGCCTTGTACATTTTTCACCCTTGTACAGTTTTTCAGTGACAAATTTCTAGTACTTACTGCTTCTCGAAATTACTGGAAGGCATATGAGGATCAAATTATGGTTATAGATAATATAGTGACCAATTACATTTATTCAATTACAATATCTATTACGGTGATACAGGGATCGGGCCAAAATGTTGCCATAGAGTCATCAAGTTTGGCAACTTTTGGCAATTTCTGGCCAAATTTGGAGACAAAAATTAGTCACCAAAATCGTTGTGAACATGGCGTTATCTCTTCAAACTACTGAGATACCCATTTACTCAATGATAAATAGACTTGCCCCTGTATTCTTACTTTTTTGGCATAGTTTGTCTCTAGATTTTTGATGTTGCATTACACACAAAAATATGTACAAAATCTGTAATACTACCCTCCTCCCAAGAACTCTCTGCAAGGTCTTCATTACCCTGAAGTGACCTCCTGTAGGGCTGCTATGTAGTTCTTTAAGGGCATCTGGGATCCAGGAACTGGAAGTATCAGCTGCCAGCAGAATGCCCTTTCATCATCAGATTCAAGCTTCCTCTACAAGACATCATTTCAAATATGGAGTGAGCCCAGAGAACACAATATTGTTTTCTCGTACAACTATAGATGGAAATGTTCTGCCAGGTAGATTTCCTGTTTGAAGACTCCTTAAATACAAATATGGGTTTAGTGTCGCCATCTTCCAACTGGTCTTTCCTGACTTCGTCATCACTCCACGGGTCTGGGTCACACGATGTTGCATTTGTAACTTGACGTACGACCAGCCTAAGCAGCTCGCATTTCACTTTGACCTTGGAAGAATATCAGAAGTTTTCCATTCAAAGCCTTCTACACAGGGTATCAGCATTTCCATATGGTGATCCCTGCCGATGACTAATAGTGATGTCATATTCCTACAGTCTCTGTATCCACCTGTCAACCTGGCCTTTGGGATTCTTGAAATTTAAGAGATAGGTCAACAATGCATGATCTGTGTGGAGCAGGAATTTTCTGCCATACATAAAACGATAGAAATGTTCTATGGCTTTAACTATGTTCTTAACTTAAATGTTCTATGGCTATGTTCTATGGCGATAGAAATGTTCTATGGCAAGCAACTCTTTCCTGGTGACATGGTAATTCCTCTCCAGTTCAGACACACACTTCCTCCAGTACGCCATGACACATTCTTGACCATTTATTTCTTGTGACAAAACAGCACTAACACTCTCATTGCTCATATCTGTATCAAGAATAAATGGTTTATCGAGTTGAGGATACATCAGGATTGTCGCAGATGTAAAAGTTTCCTTCAGTTTGTTAAATGAATCTTCACGTCTTTTATCCACATGAAAAGCCTGCGAAAAAGTTTTACGATGGCAGAAAAGCCCTTTACATATCTACTATAGTAGGCATAAACTCCCAGAAAACTTTTCAGCTGATGGATATTTTCAGGACATCTCTAATTTTTCACTGCTGACAATTTTTCTGGATCCTTAACACATGTTTGGCAGAGATGGCATGTCCAAGGTACGTAACTTCCTGTTTGAACCATTTGCATTTGGCAGGATTTAATTTTAGATTGGCTTCCTTCAATTTCAGACGAACCTTCCTAATATGTTCTAAATGTCCTTCAAAACTCTTCTGATGATAACGATATCATCCAGGTAAATCAAACAGGCTTCGTAGGAAAGATCTTTCAAAACAGTCTCCATGAGGAGTTCGAATATTGTCGGCGTCTTGCTGAGTCCAAACGGCATCACTCTGAATAGCCATAGTAAATGTCATCTTTTCTCGGTCATCAGGATGTATCTCTACCTGCCAATATTTACTCTTCAGATCAAGAGTCGAAAACCACTTGCTTCCAGAATTCAGTGTCCAGAATGTTGTCAATTTTAGGAAGAGGTTACTTTTCTTCGTAACCTCATTCAACTGGCAATAGCAAACACAAAGTCTGGTTGAACTATCTTTCTTTCATACGAGGATGATGGGAGATGCCCATGGACTCGCTGAAGGCTCGATGACATCACTTTCTAGCATATCCTTTAAAAATGTTCTTAACTCTTCCTGTTTAGCAATCAGTAGATGTCTTGGATATTCCTTGACTGGTGGATGATTCCTGGTATTGATTCTATGCTGTGTGAAACTGGTTTGACCCACATCAGAAGACAAGCGGGAGAAAACATCTTGAAATTCTTGAATGACACGTTCGGTAGCATTCGCTTAACTGTGCATTCTCAATAACTCCGATGTACTGCTCTCCAAAGACACGGATTCTGGAGGCTCACTATTTTGTTTAACACTGGTCACTGGAATACATGTTGCTACCACTTCACCTTTCCTAATAACTTTCGCCTTGTCAGTTACATTTGCAACTCTCACCTAGACAACAATCTTCAATAAATACACGAGTGTCAAGGCTACTAGTAATGCTCGTGGGGTGTTACAGTTCTTGGTATATTCCAATACACTGCACCGGAAACTTCTATTTTCAGCTACGGATTCAGGAAGTAGGATTTCTGTTTTTGCTGCTACTGTGATATCGTCTTGAGCTATGACTTGATGTACAGCTTTAACTCCTTCATCATTAATTCCAAATAAGTCTATAGCCACAGAGGTAGAATGCAGTTCGTTATTAGTCCAGAGAAAAATTATACTTTCTCAGAAAGTTCAATACGAGTATAGAAGGATCTGTAATCTCTGCCACATATGCCGTATGATGGTATGCAGCAACTTTCAAACATGTTGCTGTTTTATTTTCCATTGATATCGATCCCCTCCCTGGACATGATCTGGAGGGTAATGCAGGGTTGCATTCAGATAAGTTTACCTTCCAGTTGTTGAGCCAAATCTTTTCATATGATGGTAACATTGACTAGTGTATCGAACGTCATATTGCAGAACTCATTCATATGTCCCATGATGAAGAGTCCATTACTGCTGCCACTCACTGCAGAAATCTGAAGCACTTTAAACAGGCTTCTCATTAACTAGCAACCTCCAACATGCGAGATGGCCAGTAATTAGTTTCCCTGCTTTTTGTTCGGAGAGGTCTTAGCTTCTGTGCCCTGGGCCATTCTGCAGTTTCTTAATATGCAGGCTTCAGCACTGCAGTTCCAGTACTTACTATGAGTTTCTTGTTATTTATATTCTGTCTCAAGGCATTGAATTGTCTGGTTAAAAAGTCTAGATGAGCAGCCATTTAATCCACTGGCTTTTGGATATGAGCAGTTCTGACTGGGTGGTGGTCTCTACAAGTTGCTTGCTGGGTTCCCTCAAATTTTGTGGCATACACTAGAGAGCTTTTTAAGTCCTTGACATTCGCCATTCACAGAGCTTTCTGCATTTTAGGATACCAGATATAAAAAATAGAAATTCCATGAAAGAGGCATTTATTCAAAAAATAAAACACAGTGTGTAATTTGCATTGCAACTGGATGAAAGTACTGATATAACAAACTTTGTTCCATTATTAATTTTCCTATGTTTCAAAGAAAATAAACGAATTGCCGCAGAGTATTTATTTTGTGAATCTTTTCATGACAGCACAACTGAAAATGAAATTTTGAAAGTAATTGACAATTTTGCATCTGAGAATGACATTCCTTGGAATATGTACAAGCCGTATGCAGTGACGGAGCTCAGAACAGGAAAACATTCTGAAGTTATTTATGAAATAAAGAAAGTCGCACCTGAAACTAAATTTACTCACTACTCCATTCATTGTGAGACTTCAGTAGCCAAAACAATCTCTGAAAACCTGAAAATCGTTTTGAATCAAGCTGTGAAAATCATTAATTTTATTAAAAGCCAAGCTTTAAATTAAAGAATAATTTATGCCACGAAATGGGAAATGAACATGAAATGCTTTTGTTACATTCCGAAGTAAGGTGGTTATCAAGACGCAAAATTTCAAATCGTCTTTTTGAACTATGATCATAAATTCAAATGTTCTTCTGATTCAAAATTTGAATTGCAAAAATGTTTATTTAGTGAATTATGGTTGACGCACTTAGCATATTTAGTTGATATTTTTGAAAAGTTGAATGAATTAAATTTAAAATTACAAGGACAAATTGTTAATGTTGTTTAAGTACAACACTAAAAAAACTCGAGCTAATAATCAAAGAATTGGATAATATTTTAAGCTTTTTAACACTTTGGAAAGTTTTCTAACCTAAAGTAAATTGAAAATAAATGAAGAAAATGCATCCAACATTAAAACTCATTGCTTTTTATCGATAAATAATTTTAACATGTATTTTCTCGAGGATTATGAAAAAGAATGTTTTATTAGAAATCCATTTTGTTCAAATGTACCTGAAATTTTATCTCATGAAGAAAAAGAACAATTGATAGAAATTTCTTGTGATTGAACTCTAACTGAAGATTTCAAAAATAAGACACTAGTTAATTTTTGGCTGAACTAAAAAAAAAAAAAAAGAAGTTAAAGGCATTTCAAATAAAGCTATTAAATTTTTATTGCCTTTTTTGCACAACCTAGTTATGTGAACAAGGATTTTCGTCCATGTCTTATTTGAAAAGTAAATACAGAACAAAATTAAAAGTGGATCCTAATTTACACTTAAAATTAATAAGTGAAATAAGACCAGACAAAGAAATTGATCCCTCTTAAACATGCCCAAATTTCACATTAAATTTTAGAATTAAAGTATTATAACTTAAATTTTGATAATTAAAATGCTAACTAATTTTTATCTTTCTTATGTGTGCATATTTAATACAAATAGCCAATAAGTTGTGCAAACCACAACATTTTTTTAAAATATTTCTTTTGAGAAATTGAAAAATGATCATTGTAAAATGTAGTGGCGGCACATTTCAATTCATGTTTTTCAAATTTTATTTAGATGGTTTAGTGAAAAGGTTGAGAACAGCTGATATAGACTATTCTGAATTCAAACTTAAAAAAAAGTTTAAATAATTTTGTAAGCCATACTATTAATATAATTTTATAATAAAATCATTTTTAAATGCACATAATGTTTAATTTAAATGTTTCAAATTTGTACTGTACTTTCAAAAATATGTATAAAATTACCAGATCTAAAAAAAAAAACTTACTTCTGCAGTTGAATTTCTTTATCTTTAAAATAATTAGTTAAGACATCCAATTTTGTTTGTGCTTCTGCTTTATCCTGAAGAGCTTGATTGTAACTAACTTTTAGTTTATCAATTTCAGATTTGGCTTCCAGGACTTCCACTGTAAAAATTACACAATGAAATTGTATATAGTTAAATATATAATCATCTTTAAAATTAAGTCTTTCATATGAATATTTATTCTTTTATGCAAGAGAATTAATTTATTAATTAAAAATGAGAAGTTTCTCCAATGAAGAAAAAAGTATTTCAACTCAGAAGAATTAATTTAGTACATTTTTTACTGGTAACTTACAATCCATTTGAGGTTACACTTGCAGCTAGTCTGGAGTTATTTTCTACGGGCATAAAACATTAAACAGCCAAATATAAGTGCAGCCAGAATACTGCATAACAAACATCTGAACTGGATGGTTTTTTTCAGCAGGTACTTGGCAAATCAGTGCTTCAGCAAATGTGTGAATGAGCTGGGGTGGCTGATATTAATTCTAGTGACATTCTCTTTAAATTCTTGGATTGAACATGATGCCAAGATTTGAAAACCACAGTCCTCTAGAGATATGCGATTTCCCAAAAAGTTGGTTATAATACTTTTTTGGAAATAATTACAGGTCATATCTCCATGGCACGAAGTTATCATATCATAATTCAGTTTTTTCCAACTAATTAAATAAATATATTAATAAAGTTGTCGGTACAGATTCATGTTCACCATCTTTGTGTAAAATGCTTTACTGTACATCCAAAAGATGTATGATAACCAAAGACAGCTAAGTTCTGATCTGCTTCTTCAAAAATTCCTGAGACCTTCAGATCTCAATAGTAGCCTACACTTTCTTATGAGACAAATTAAAAAGAAAGATCTATACTTCAAAGTTATAACTGCTGCAAGGTGACACTTAAAAACTTTTTTATGGTATGTATGGTCACTGTTACTTCTACCTATAGTTTATATTGCATAATATACTGGATAACTTGAAGTATCCTACTATTAAGGCACCCTTAATTTATTTTTTTGAAGAAATAATTTTAAAATTTTTTTTAAAAAAATCTGAAAGGTTTCAGATTTTAAATTACGTCTAAGATTTGATGTTTTTTTAACATTTTGTGTGTTACCTTTATTTACTAAATATCATGTTCTTCGCACTTAAACCATGAAATTCAGCTAAAGAACAATATCTCAAAATAATTTTAAACTGAGCATATCTTTAGAATTTCCTATGCACAATCTCACGCACTGGAGATAAAAATGTTTTTTCTGCATAATGTTGCCATTGCTCACTTTGAAATCCTTGAGTTTGTTAATCAAAAATTCGTTAGTTTTACAAACTTCAAATTTGGGCTTCTAGATGCATATATTAGCAGCAGGATTACGTCATTCAAAATTCGATGGCTCTAGGTACTGTTGTTTTAATCAAAATGCGAGAAACATACACACATTTATGGACATTCTTCATTATTTAATTCTTTAAATATAATACAGGGCTGCAATATTTGGTGGTAAAAGTTTGAAATGTGAACCAATATTTAATTTTTCCGACGTGTAAGTGCAAAACGGAAAAAACAGTCCTTCAGGGACAAAGCCCCTTTGGACTAAAAATAAATTGCACCCTAAAACATTATTCAAACAGAGGAAATTTACAGAAAGCAATTCACTGATTGAGAAGTTTAGAACAGGAATAACAATAAGGATTCAAAAAAGGGGGCACAAGATTAATAAAGTCAGGAAAATTTTGGGTATTTATACATTACCTTCAACTATCAAAATTTGTGGAGATCCCACCAAAACTGTGCCAATTGTTTCTCCAAAATTCTGAAGGAATTTATGCCTCTTTATTTAATAAATGACCACAGATCATTCTTTGCTTTGTTTTTTCATTCGTAAAAAGGTGTTCATTCATTTCTACTATTTTATTATGACGTTCATTTTTATCAGAAGCTCAGTTTAGAGTGTTATAAGTACAAACTTATTGCAGGTAATTGTTCTAATCTATTACTGTTTTGTCCGCCATATCCAATTATTTTCCTTATTCAATAGATGTTCCAACTGTAAATAAACCAGTACTGTAAACTCTTAACCAGCTGTAAATGAATCAGTGTGCAATCTTAAATGCGACTGCACAATCTTTGACTCTGCAACTTTTTCTACTTCTTGTTGCATTGCCATTGTTTATCCACTTTCAAATAAACTACCATATTGTGTCCCTAAATACACACCTTTTTTATGATAGGATCTCATACTTTTGAAAATAACCCATTGCTTCCTATTCCTATTCTTGCTATCTGTATTCTAAGGCAGGTTCTAAATTTCAATAGTTTTTTTCAAAATGTGAGGAAAAATTGCAGCAATAACAGATAATTTATATCCTTGTTCAGAAAAGCAAAACATTGCTTATTGATATCAGGCAGGATCAAGGAAGTTAAATTTACGGAGTACACTAGGGCAAGCCTTTAACTCCACATCATCAATTATAAGTTAAATCATCAAAAGAGGGGATTCATCAAATATGGTAAAAATTTTGAAAACCAAAAATAAAAATTTATTAGCTCAAGATAATGCCTTCTGCATGAAACAAAAAAGGTCAAAACTCAATGAATGACTTTAATTTAGCGCTGAAAAAGGGCCAGAATCAAATTTAGAAGGGGTCAGTCAATGCATCAAATAATTTGAATAAGAAAAATAAAAGGTGGCGTGAGCTTTCCTTGATTCTTGATATCAATAAATAAAATAAAAATCCTTAGTCAAGCAACGCGATAAGAGAACGTTCGCGAGGTCATTGACACTCGTTTCCGCTCGGAGTCTAGGAGAGAGGGAGGGGGGGACCCGTTAGGCAAGTCGAAAAAGTAACAGTTCAAGTAGTCAGCTGACTCGGAGGAGAGAATTTTGCCTGCCATTCAATGCAGCATTTAAAAGGCCAGATAGCAATCGCCTCTTAAGGAGGTGTGAAAGAATACAAAAGCAACTCTTTTAAGGGAAGAAAAGAATCATTTTAAAAGTTAAGTGCAGGCACGTGCATCTGCTATAGAAAAGACTCTTTTTAAAGAGCTGCTAAGAAACTCATGTTAAAGAGTTGTAGTTTGGGTTCTGCTGGTCAATGCCCTTTGCACTGTTAATGAAGCGGTGGGGGGGGGAGGAGAAGTAAGCTTCCACTCGGGCATCCGTACTTTCATAACGTCGCCTTTTGAATGGATTGATAGAGTAATCGTTATTCAGAATTGTTCTTGGTCGCTTTTTTGATGATGCAACCACAGGATCGTAAACAGGGAGCGTATGAAGTACAGGAAGCGATTGATGGGCAGAATTTTGAGATCATTATGAATATCATCGTTCTTTACGAACCAAGGAGCGTTAAGAATTTGTCGTAATAATTTAGATTGAAAAATTTGGACGTGTTTACGGTTAGTCAGAGCAGCAGAGCCCCAGATGGGGCTTGCATACATAAGTATTGGCCTTATCATTGACTTATAGAGTAAGATCTTGTTATCAAGTGACAGGTCGCTATTTCTAGCGAAAAAGGGGCGCAAGTTGGCTTTGGCAGCCTTCGCATTCGCAATAATTTTTTGAATGTGAGGTTGCCAAGTTAATTTTGAATCTAGTATAACTCCTAGATATTTATACGTAGAAACCCAGGGAATAGGTTCACCGAAGAATACAAGATTATTTAAATGGGGAATATTTCTTCAGATGAACAAAGTGGCAGCACATTTTGCGACATTAATTTTGATTTTATACAGTCCGAGCCAGAGATCTAAGGACGAAAGGTAACTCTGTAATTTAGAGATTACCGTGGTGGTGTTGAAATGTTGTGTTAAGATGGCCGTATCGTCTGCATATAAAGCTAGATCGATACTAGGTGCCTTAGGCATGTCATTAATATACAGGTTGAAGAGAAGCGGTGAGACCAGACTACCCTGGGGGGGCACCGGCTAAGATTGGGCGGGGAGAGGAGAGTTCGTGGTTAACTCGCATGCGGAAACTTCTTCCAGATAAGTACGAGTTAATAATATTAATGATATGAGCCAAAAAATCATGTCGCATGAGCTTGTATAAAAGTCCGTCATGCCAAACTCTGTCAAAAGCTTTGGCTATGTCAAGATAGACAATTCCAGTTTTCTCTCGCTTACGAAAGCTTTCATGAATGAATTCCACTACACGAAGTAACTGGTGTACCGCGGAGTGTTTAGGTTGGAAGCCGAATTGTTCCAGGATGATCAAATTTTGATCTCGACAGAATTCATTCAGGCGATTAAGTAAGACAAATTCATATACTTTTGAGAGTGAAGAAAGTAGACTAATAGGTCTATAATTGACGGGTAAATTTAAATTTTGTCCAAGTTTTGGAATGGGTACGACTGCTGCAATTTTCCAATAGTCAGAGAAATAGCCTCTCCTAAGCATAAAATTAATACGGACCGTAATCCAAACAATAAACATTACAGGGAAGTTTTTGATCATGCGATTCGAAATTGAATCTAAGCCGGGAGCCTTGTTTGGCTTTAGTCTTTCAACATAGGTCATCACCTCTGCAGGATCGGAGGGCCTGAATTCAGGCGTGTAAGGTTGTGATAAAAATTCTTCAACCCGTGCATGGATGCGCCCCTGTGTAACCAGGCGGTTACAGTAGGCGTCGTTGTTGGGTGTGAATTGGGTAGCAAGGGTGTCAGCTAATATTTCAGCCTTTTCAGTGTCTGTGTAAGCCATCTGTGCACCATCGGCCGTTTGAAGGGGCGGAATGTGTCTAGACTGTTTGCGTAATCGGGTGGTTGCACGGCAAACAGATCCATCATCAGTTGTTAGGGACTCCATGTAATGTTTCCACTCCGTCTGTTTAATTAGACGGGTTTCAGTCCTTATCTCGTTCTGTATTTTGCGAAATTTGGTCCGGATACTGGGATCTCGTGACCCTTGCCAAAGTTTTTGCAAAAAGTTCCGCAATATCAGGCAGTTTTACATCAGATGAAAACACATTTGCAAATATTATGACTCTTGTGATACCACTAAATCACACTGCTTGGTGACAGTTTCATGCTCAACAGAATAATATACAAGTATCAAGTTTTGAAATACTTTTTATTAAAGAGGGAGAATTGCAAATCTGATTTTTATTTACAATTTACAAAATAGATGAAATGTTTTTGATATTGATACGAAAATGAAAAATAAAAGTATCATTTTTAAATTTCAGAAGATATGCTTAAATTAAAGTTTGTGAAGAAATTTTGATTCGGTTTATTTGGTTATTCCAAAGCACTCAAGGGATATCTTTTTAATGAGAGGGATACCTTCATGGAGGACTTTCTAAAAGAAACTGCCTTTTATACTCTAAAAGAAACTGCCTTTTATACACATTACACAACGAAAAAATCACGAAAACACTCATGTTTATAAACAAAATACTTAAAAGTGATCAACTACTTTTTACTAAGATTTGCTGTTTTTGAAAGTATCGAGAAAATTAATTTTGGCAGATTTATTTACAGCTTTTAATTTGGATAAAATCTTAAAAATTACTTTAAAATTAACTTTTCAATTTTGGAAGAGAAATAACTCATTAGATGTCAGGTAAATTTTAATTCAGCACTCAAAAAATACAATACTTCAATAAACATTAAAATTTTACCTAGCTGGTATAGATGCATAATAAATAGAAACAATAATGAAACAAAAGAATTTCTAATAATTGAATAACATTTTTCTAATTAATTATTTAAATTACATAAAATACAAAACAGTACCGTACAGCTTTTAAATGAACTTACATATAAACCTACCAAGAGTATTCAGAAAATATCAGGTCAATAAATAATAATGAAAAGAACCACATACATAAGCCTATTTTCATATCATTCAGAAAAAATTCATTACCTTCCATTTCCAATATTTTATTTTTCTCCAGAATTAACCTTTCTGATAGTAACTTATTCTCTTCTTCTTTCTTTTCTAATTTTAATAATAACTAAAATGAAAAATTAATATAATAAATATGAGTCATGGAACGAAATACTACTGCATAATGTTTTTATTTATAATGCACATGTTTATCAATTACAGCTGTTCAAGAATGGTGAACAAGCATAAAATCAGAGATGTATTTGAACAACATTAATAATGAACAATAACTTATTTAAAAATAATGAAATATCCTAATAACCAGCCTCATTTAAAATGCCCTTCTTCCTTTTCCTATAACATATATATATATATATATATAAAATTTTTAAAATACAATGGCTTTGCTCTACGCGAACAGGCAACCTATACTTAACTTTCCGCAATTTCAGGATCTTCCCCCTACACCAGTACTTTTGAGAACATTCTGGCATGCTATATAATTGCTGGTATAAATACAGAGTCTGCGTCATTTTTTTCATCAGACTGCTTTCCTCTATCGCTGCTACGAGACTCTACTGCTATTCTTCCCACTTTACCTTCCTTTGTTAGAAAAAGTTATGACATAGAAATCTTAAATTTAATATTATTTAAATTTCTAGTCGATATGTAATTTGGAGAATTTCATATAAAAGAAAAACGATCTGCCATTTGAATTGAATAAAGCTATGGAGCTATAAATTTAAATTCTTCTGTGTCATCATTTTCCTGCATTCCACTCAACCAAACAACACCCGGACTCTGATGCCAAACTTCGTCATTCCTGTGCCTATCCAGAAAATTATCACATTATATGTGTGTGTGTGTGTGCAACTCTGAATTATACTTTAAATTAGCAATAGCCCCTTAATTCTTCTTTCACGTAAAATATAAAACACACACAAAAAAAAATAATTACAAAATTATTAAACTTAATTTGAACCAACTGACATACATCTTTGAATTCATAATTTTAATTAAACACATGCCTTCTTCAAGGATATGCTTTGCACGTATCAGAGATGTATTTGAACAACATTAATAATGAACAATAACTTATTTAAAAATAATCAAATATCCTAATAACCAGCCTCATTTGAAATGCCCTTCTTCCTTTTCCTATAACATATATATATATATATTTTTTAAAAATACAATGGCTTTGCTGTAGAAAGGCACCAGTTTATGCCCCTCTACAGCATGTTATGTGCACTCTTTTGCCACCTAAACTCGGTTGCTAAATGACATATCTGCTTAACTGCATTCTTTCATTGTTCTATAATGTAACTGAGCATTCAAAATTGTGGGCCACATTTAGCACCACTAGTGTTATACCAATTAAGAAAAAACAAGTTTCTGAAGAACTGTTTCTATTTAAATAATAAAGCCGACCATCCATCAAGCCAGCTGTAATTTTCTCTCCAGTCATCATCTATGCAACAGTCTTCTTGGCCATGATTAAAAGGTGAGTTGAGGCATTCCTTAGTTAAGCACAAATAAACTCACAACTTATGTTACTCACAACGAAATAAATCATCACACATATATATAAATATTTACAATTATTCATAACATATATTATTTTTGGAGTAGGAATTTCCTGAAAAAATATTGTTTTGACTCTTACATATCCATAATTTGTTTCACATAAAATTATAATTTTTCAACAAAAATATTAATAAAACTTTTACTTATTAAAACAGTTTATATATAATGATTTACTTATTTAAATTTAAATTATACTTACTTAATTTTGCTCATACATTTAATACACTTAAAATATTTTAATATCACAGCTTTTATTCTACTGAATATGGGATGATATATAATTTAAAAAATTTGATGTGGACACTAAATAAATTCCTTACACGGCCTATTAAATTATACATGTTTTTTGCTGCACTTTGTTTAAACTTAATTCCCTGAATTTCATCGGAGATACATTTCTCATTCAATCAATTCATTTCCCACTTTGAGGCAAGGCAAAAATACATAAAAATTCGAAACCTCTTCATTAAATATAGTAAAATACAGGAAAAAAAAAACTAAAGGAGCAAATAGAGTTAAAGACAGTTAAAAAAAAGTAATTTTTGCAATTAAAATTAGAGTTTCTAGGCAAAAACATGTACTTCGGCCAATGGGCAAGAAGACAAAACTTTTGGTGCAAGAGAAGTTAAAGTAAACTTTTGATTCCATTGGGCAAAAAGACATTGCATCAGTGGACTTAATTCACTAAGCTACTAAGAGTTGCAAATGTAAACAGCCACAAGGTTAGGCCTAGCCGACACTTACCTGTAGAATTATCAACAAATTTAAATTGCTGATAATTCTACTATTGCTAATCTATTGCACACAGATTAAATAAAGGCATAGAAACCTTAACCAGAACATAAGAACAATATAATTCAATCACTTTTAAAGCAAAAAATGTACAATTTACCAACATATAAGTATAAAAACATGAAATGCAATGAGCCGGGTAAAAGAGTGGGTATACATACATACGCACAAACACGTTTCTTGCAGCTGAATGCAACAAAAAACGGGAGGTACACAACTAGATGTTATAGCAGTCCCATACGCGAATTTTCAATATTCTATGACTAGAGTTATCAGGGTTCGTACCCATTTCTGCACAGAGAAATTAAGTACTTTTAAGGACTTTTAAGGACCACTAATGAAAAAAATTAAGGACCTATGAGCAAATGGGAACTGAATGAATTCAATTAAAAACCTAATCTATACCTGAAATTCACTTTTGTAATACCATACTAAAAAGAAAATAGATCCATAAGTAGGATGGATTATTATTAAAAATAACTTGATTAAAATGATTATTAATAAGTTTGAGAACAAACTAGTAGCATTAAATATTTTGCTCTTATAATAGTTGGACATAGTTTGTCAGGAGTACTGTTCCTTCTAGTTGATTTTGCAAGCATAACTGGAGTCCTTAATAAGAACAGGGAGCTTACTCAAAGCTATGTTCGTGCGTGTGTAAAAAATAAAACAAATATAAGGAGGGTTAAATTGTAACTTTTATTCTCAGAGTTCAAGCGCTCCCGCACTTTGGGATACAAAGACCAATACTTTTGATCTAAAACGTAGGAAATAAGAAAATAAACTAACTTAACTAAATAATAACTAAGATGCTTTACAGAGAATAGTAACGTGAAGATTGGCCCTTTACTACTACGTATGTAGTGAGCAGAATGCAAAGACTACAATACGTCTTCAAATATCAACAAGAATTAAGTTCTGGCTTTAAAGGCAGACAACGAAAATCACATGCGTGGTAAAGGCCGCAAGAAAGCTATCTTTCACTTCTCTCTTGGCTAAAAGCCATGTCTTAAATACTTCTACAGTTTGCAATCTCATTTGCATAGACTAAATCCATTCGCGCTTATTCTGGCCGGAAATGGAAACTAAGAGAAGATAGTAAAGGTTTAAAACAAAATAAAGGTTAGTAAAACTTAAAATCCTTACAAGTTGAAAGAAGATAAGTGGCCTTTTATTTATTTTTACTAACAGTTAGCTTTATGTTGATTTTTTTAATGTCTCATTTTGTTCCACAGTTGCTCAGTCTAGAGGTTTAGTACATAGCAGGTAGATTTTATGTCAAGTGGCATAGGTTAATGTGAGAAATAAAATCATAATCGGCATGACTCGGAACAAAAGACTGGCTGTTGTCACTGCTGCTGTTTGCCTCGAGAGAGATCTGCTGATCAGAGTAAACCTTGAAAGGCCTGATGTAAGCACGGTTGGCAAGTTTTGAAAGTTAGTTGGGCTTTGTCTGACGCAGTTAGACAAAGCCCATAGCTTCGTGTAGAGTTCCAGGGTTTGTAACCCAGTTAATAAACTTTAAGGTTGCAATAAGCCACTAAAGCACTAGAGGTGATAAGTTGTTTTGTATTAAGTCTCACTAGATGCGAAGAATACGTTTTACCTGCATTTCTACATTTTTTCTGTTTTATCTTATGACCACGGTAAAAATTAATGAAAGGCAATAACTCGCTTTAATATGCAGAGATAATTTTTAAGGGTAAGCAGTTAGTTATAAATAATTAAATTAGGTAGGTCCTTAGTCATTATGGATTTACATAGCCACTATTAAATTTTATTTATTTTTTTAACAACATTTGTTAGAAAAGCTCTATTAAAATCACAATCTAAAAAAATTTTACAGTTTAAAATACATGCAATTTATGACATTGTGTCTTAAACGAGATTAGAATAATTACACATTAAAAGCTAAAAACATTTGCGTTTTGTAGCAACAACACATGACACAATATGCGACTTTTTAATTTGAAGCTTTCCCAGATATTTTGGCTAATTTATATTGATTTCCTTCTCTTTAAGCATATTTTCTAACAATTAGAAATTTGTCTCAATACGCAAACCAATGTTCTCACTAGTTTCTGCATGCGTTATCTCCTAACTTGTCAACCTCTCCACAATGTACCTATGAGGGTTTACTTGATCTGGTTAAAGTTAAATAGTCCCCGACAGACGTGAAGCAAATTTATCGCTATGTCTAAAAGTAACTACAAAGGTCAGACAACGGTTTAAATAAGCCTCTTATTTAAAAAGGGCTTAGAACATAAAGATATGTTTCTATTCTAACAAAATCAATTACAGCTCGTGGTGATGTAATTAAACAAGAAGAGTCAAACTCAAACTAAAAATGTGGACTAGTGGTCAAAGACTATACAATTTTATTTTAATTGAAGCTCACTCAGTAACTCTATCGTCATAACAAATTCAAATGTCGCAAGTGATAATGCAATGATGAATAACTACATATTATCAGAGCTGACAAGAACTAACGCAGCCAGGTGGTCAAAAACACACTGTGCCTTACATTCCAAAAATCTCAGTTTAAAAACTGTCTATGTGATTTGCATTCTGGTAAGAAAATAGAAATAGGAAATTATAAACAACTGGGTAATTTATATAATAATAATTGTACATATCTTTGAAGAATACTTTTCTTACTCTATATCTATTCAGTTTTTATTTTCAACACGTTTCCTTTTCCTTTTAGAATTTTTGGAATTAATTAAAGAGTTCTGTTATTCTAAAAAAACTAAATGCATTCAGAATGTATAGAAAAAGTAGAGAAGGGAACTTTATTTTCTCTACTTTAGTGAAAAGTAAAGAAAATAAAGGGAAGATAAATATGTTAAGGAAAAGATTCTAATATCAGAAGTAAAACATTCAAATATTATGTTTTCACTGTTCTTCCAGACGTTCTCCAAAAAGTAAGAAATTCTTCGCAAACTTTCTGTAAAATACATCCATTACGTGTTAACACCATGGAGACATTTTTTTATTTTGTCTTATTTTTCTAGAAATGAATATAATAAATTGGAACCTTAGAAACATGAGTCTGTAAATCTTTCCTTCAAATGTTTCTAAACTTTGCAAGCTGCAATGTCTAAAATCCTTACAGAAAAATTACCCCTGCCAATTCTGCCACAGCAAAAAAGCCAGAAATATTTTGGAAAAAAAACAGAGGGAAAAAGTGTAAATTTAATTTTATAGAGAAAACTGACGCATATTATGAGAATTCTGAATATTTCAGACACATGGGAAAAATCTTACCATGAAAAAATTTAAAAAGACATTTTGAATTAATTAGGTAGCTATTTTTCTTTTGCTAACAACTGTTTCGTAAATTGTACTTTGTAGCATTACAACTTGTTTATTTTTCAGATTCAAAATATTGTATAATAAGTGGCCAAACTGAAACTTTATAATATGATAGAAAAAATTTTAAATGTTTTATTTTAATGTTATTTTTTACATATAATTTCAATATATTATCATTATTTTAATGAAATACATCTACGTCCCAATGCTTTAAAAATATCGTCTAAAAATTCCCAGATGTCGAAGTTAAAAATTTTCTATAGAAACTGATCTTAAAATCACCAAAATGTTGATCAGTCGCTAAATTTAAAACTGTTTAATAAAAGAATTCTCATCCCCAAAAGTGTAAAGTTGTTTAAAAGTTCTTCATTAAAAAAATGAAATAATTTCGAAATGCTTATGTTGCACTTTTTTCACTCTGAAACTCAAGTATTCCACCATTTATATTAGTAATTGGAACAAATTATAACCCATTCAATAGATAACCATACTTGTCAGTTAATCGCCAAAACTATTTCCCCAAAATGCTAATTCACACTCAAAACGGCAGTCGTAAAAACAGACAAAAATTTCGGATGATTAAAATTAAGGACCTTCTGCCGATTTTGTCCGAAATTAAGGACTTTTAAGGACCAAAAATCGATTCCAGAAAACCTAAGGACTTTTAAGGACTCTTAAGGACCGTACGAACCCTGGTTATGTGAAATGCACACATACGTACAGACATCATGAAAAAAATCTCTTCTGAATCCATTTTACAATATGTTTGAGAAAAAATAGTCCTTGATTCTGGACGTAAACACCGATGTCACGCAAAAAATATCATTCAGATGGATTCGAAAACAGTCAAGGTAGATATTTTCATTAAAATATGTAACCCCAAATCTTTCACAATTACAATTAGTTCCTACAAGGACACAAAAACAGAGATCACCGAGCTGGGTGAAAGTGTTGATATATATATATATACATATATATGTTTAGTGCAGTCAATTGCAACAGAAAAGGAAGATGCACAACTAGATGTTATAGCAGTCCGATACACAAAATTGCAACATTCCATGGATAACTGTTGCAATTGACTTCACAAAAAAATCTCTTCTGAATCCATTTCACAATCCATTTTGGAAAAAAGAATCCATTATCCTGTCCGTACATAAATATGTCATGCAGAAACATCGTTGAAATGGATTCGAAAGTGGTCAAAATGGATATTTTCGTTGAAATACAATATCTGAAAAATTTCAAGATTACAGTACTTCCTTTGCTTTGCACAAGGAAGTAAAAATGGTAAATGCAAAATTTAAAAAAATCCAATAAATTTAAACTTACACTAGCTGAATTCATTAAAGACTGCAATTTTTCTTCACCTACTAAAATATAAATCAGATTATTGCAAATTTTTCAGATATAAAAAAATTTTACATAAATTTATAAGAACTATTTTGAATGAACACATTAGAAAAAACTAAAAAGTACTAAAAGTACACAAAAAATTCTCATTAAACTCCTCTTCAATAAAAATTGTAAAATATAGAAAAACCTAAAACACCTAATACAGTTAAGGGGGGGGGATTGCTATTAAAATTAGAGTTTCTATTGAAAAACACGAAATTCGGCCATTAAGCAGGCTTAGTGAAATTTACTCTTTTAAGTTGTTTATAATTCTACAACTATTGCATGCAGATTAAGGTTCTACAACTATTGCATGCAGTTCTGTAAGAACAACATAATTTAATCACTTTTAAAGCAAAAAATGCACAATTTACCAACATACATACATACATACATATATATATTCATAATGAAAAGTAATTAAAAGTAAATTAGAGTTTTCTTTTTATAATATATATATATATATATATAGCTGGATTGCAATGAAAAAGAAGGGTGCAGAACTACATGTTATATTAGTTCCATATACAAAATTTCAACATTTATGGCTACTCATTTTTGAGTTATGCAAGATATGTAAATACATGCAAACATCATGAATAAATCTTTTCTAAGTCTATTTAAATTCATTTTACAATGCGTTTTGGAAAAAAAAAGTCCTTTATCCCATCCGTACGTACAGATGCCATGCAAAAACATCATTCAAATGGAATGGAGAGCAGTCAAAATGGATATTTTTTGCTGAAATATCATACTCGAAATTTTTCGTGATTTCAATACTTCCTTTACTTTGTGTACAAAGAAATAAAGATGCAGATGCATATTTAGGTTTTGATTATTTAACATGTTTCATAAATCAAAAAACACAAGGTATAGAAAACGTTACAAAATACCAAATCTTGAATAGTTTTTTTATACCTATAAATTAAAACTTAATACTTAATAGCTGACCGCATTTCCTGCTCCCTTGATACCCCTGGTCTAGAGCAATCATAACAACATCAAATTGAAAACAATATTAAGCAGATACTGCTAATTAAGTTTTGATTGCAATGAATAAATATAATAATTACCAAAATTTGAAAACATTAAATACATTTTTCCAAATTCTCTACACAATAAGTTTTAAAAATATTAATTTTTTAATACATACATTTAACACCTTCAGCATCTTTATTCTCATTTTCTTCTGATCCACTCAAAACTTCAGATAGCTGAACCAACTGCTTTAAAGACTACAATGCAAAAAAATTTTAATTTACTAATAAGTATTAACACCAGATGGTAATAAACTTAATTTTTGATAAAAAATATATTCATACCTTAAAATATTTTAAAATCCTAAAAGTTCTGTGGTTTTTTGATGATAAATATAAATGAAGCAGCACAAAACATAATATTTCATTCATTCAAATAAGCACCATTCTGCTCTATGACCTCTTACCATCTCTCCAGCAGCTAGAAAATTCCTTTTTTAGGTTTATTTGTGAAGAAGTATCGAGGTGCTGTTTGAAAGTCTCCAAAGAAATGAACTCAGGCCATTCAAAGACTTCTGAAGGGACCTTGAAGAGATGAAAATCTAAAGGAGCAAGGTTTGATGACTATGAGGGGTGACACAAAACAGCCCAGCCACAATCAACAAGTCTCTGTCTGTCATTTATCAAAATAAGGAGCCGAACAATGTCATTATAGAAGACAATGCTTTGACGAATGGCCAGTTATAGGCATTTTGCTTCGATTTGTAATTCATAGTATATAATTCCTTTGCAGTCCCACCATACATTAGCCTTACTTTTCTGGATGTAGCCTTCCCTCTTAATATTACTAAAGCAGGTTCTTTTGGTTTACCTCATGATCTTTTTCTTGTAACATTATTGTACAGTATCCACTTTTCATGTTCAGTAATGAGCCATTTAAAAAAAAAAAAAAAAGAAGCTTCTTTATTTCTCTTCCAAAAAGAATCACATGCCAAACAGAGCTTCTTTATTACTCTTCCACAAAGAATCACATGCCAAACCTCTAGGAGTGATATTCTGCTCTGTTAAAGTATGGGGTACCATACATTGTAGCAGCATACACACCCAGTTTTCTTTAAGCGATATATATATATACTGCACTTTTGAAATGTTTAATCTGTCTGTTAGTTTCTGAACTAAACAAAATGGATTTTCAGCGAGAGTTTTTTTTTTTTTTTTAAATAGGTTACAGAGGATGGTCATTCAGAGCAGACATCATCTTCGAGGCTGAAATTTCTGCACTTCTCACTTTTGCTTATTGCTTCAAAATGCTTTATCAAAAACAGTACTTTGCCTGCACACAACACAAATTTTACAAGTGGGGTAGCATTTATTGCTTTTTTTAAAATAAAAGTACATAATATGATGAAAAAGAACTTTTTTTTACGATTTAATTTAGAAATTTTGTAGATTTTTGTGGGCAAGAGTTTCTAAATTAAATCGGTTTTCTATAAAATTGGTTGTATAAAGAGTATTGTTTTGTATTGGCTTTGATTTGTTCTTTTCTAAAGGCTCCGCTCGTTTGAATTGCTTTTGGTGGATCACATCATTTGGTTTTACTTTTGGTTTTAGGTTTTACACTTGCCTACATAAATGATGAAACACGAATTGAATAATTGAAGAGTTAGGTTTCAGGACAACTTCCCCTTGATAAGTCTGTCTTCTGCCAGCTCAACAATTATTCACTTATGCATATTTATTATTTTTAGGATTTAAAAAAAAATTATTACAATTTTATATTTGTTAATAGATTTTGATACTTGAACTTGATTTACTTATGTTCTCAGAATTTAAATGATATTGTAGATTAATTCACAGAAATATAAACTATTCATAATTTCTTTTTAATCTATTTCTATAATTAATTTTTTCTTTAAATTACTTTTTACGAATAGAAATTTTGTTAAATTGTTTGTTAATTGTTTGCCTAGAACATTTTTTGCTAAAATGTGAATAAAATAAAAATAATACATAATGTTTTTTTCTAGAATGCAATATATGACCTAGAATATTTTTTCTAAGCTAAGTACACCCTCTATTTGTATGGCTTGGAAATTTTTGGGGACCCTCTTTAAGGAAGTATATATACATGTATCTTGAAATATGTCAAAAAAATTAAGGCAACAGATTAAAAGTACATAAATCCAGATATAATGCATAGGGGCATTAAAATAAAAAAAAAATTCAAAGCAGTTTTGGGAATTTGGGTCCTTTTTAGCAAAACTACACCTGTCAGATGGTTAATACAGCATATAAATATCAATACATCTTAAAAACAGTGTCTGTTAAATAATGTCCAATCAAAAGTACGCATTATCAGAGGTGATGTGGGAGTACGCTTACATGCACAGCACCATGTCTTGCGGCACTGCATACATTTCATAATGAATGTCAGTTTTCAACTCACTCTGCTCCAGTATTTTTATTACTCTTGAAAATTAATACCATTGATGCTCCATTAAAATTTCACAAATAAATAATTCAGAGCAAAATATACTTTTATTTAATTGTTGCTTATGAAAACAACTTAACTTGCAACCTCTAAAAATTTAGCACTCTAGGGGTGTCCAGGTTTGACTAACTTTGAAACCAACTCCGGTCTTAACTTCTTGATGAAACAATGGGTGAAAACTCTCTTTGTCTAATACCCATAAAAGTGGACACAAAGCTGTTAAATTTGAGGAGTATGATGGTAATTTAAATCACTGAAGTAGAAAATCAGACATTTAGAAAAGAACTTGGGAAAACAGCTATACTTGCAAATGCCTTTATGCTGTTCTTTGGAACCAACTGGTATCTCTCCCATATCCTGCCAGCAATTCTGGCACGATGAAATTTCACACAACACACAATGAATGCATTCACAATTTTCGAACATCTAGCATAATTCTAAAAAAATAGCAGTCAATAGTCCCATATATGCCTACTGCATACCATATCATTACTTTATGGCATGTCTACGATTTTTGAAAATATTCACTAGATGGATACAGTTGACTAGATGGATCTACCATGCACATACATATTTCATGACTAGATGGACCTACCATGCACATATATATTTCAATATCCACATTGAAATATGTATGCGCATACCAAATAAAACTGGTAAGTTTATCCATTAATTCAATACCTGAAAACATATTTATAAATAATAGAATGAAAAATATAACAGTTCCAACCAGTAGCGGATTTATGTATAAGCCGCACAAGCTATAGCTTAGGGCCCTCACTTCCTTGGGGCCACCTCCCAAACCTTGTACCATATCCCATATTAAAAAATTAACTTATATCCTTCCTACAGGGATATCTTTCCTAAAAGGATCCTAAGCTATTTGAGGTATGGTGCTCATAAAGGGCCCCATATCTCAAAAAGCTTAAGATCTGGTCAAATCTAAATTCGGTCCTGCCAACAGTACAAACTTCCTTTTGATTGTAGCATAATTGATTCAGCAACTGTATAAAAAGATAAACATTTAATTCACCTCAACTTCTTCTTCTTTCGCTTTGAAAGATTCTTCAAGTTCTTTTTTTGCTGTATTTTCATCATTTAATTGCATAGTTAATTCATTCACCCTATAAAAGAAAAAGATATATTATTTTTAACTCATAAACATATTTAAGAAAATTCATGTTTCTTATAAACTAAAAACTTGCACAATGACAGTTCCCTCTAAAAACAATTTTGTTATTTATGCTTTACAGGTATAATAAGCATTATTAAAATAAGAAAGTATAGCATATATGAAAAGTAACAATTAATAAAAACTGCAACATGTGATTAAGATTAAAAAATTTCTAAAATAAATATTAAAG
>KK119136.1:199998-212367 GCA_000611955.2 Stegodyphus mimosarum
TTAAATAAATATTAAATGTTTAAAAAAATCAGCATAATAAAAGATCTATCAAAAAGTATTAAATGACTCTATCCATTGGAAAGTACATTTTCTTATGTAAATTCCTTCTTAATAACATTACTTATTTGACTAATTCTAAGATCTTTAAACAAGAGGAGGTATAACCTTTGCCTTATGATTTCTCTCAAATTCTGCATAATTACAGCAAAACTTCAAATCACGTGTGAAAAGAAAATAGATACTTCTCACAAATAAGCAAGAAATTAATTAATTAAATAAATCAATTTCTAAACAATATCCATTCTATTTAAACTCCCTTCACGTCAGTCAGCATCATTAGTAAGGTGGAACTACAGAGAAGTGCTGGCTTTTTAATATTTTTAATGTCAGTTTATTTTGAAACAAAATGTATTCATGAAAAGAATTTTTAAAAGAATAATGTAAAATGAAACATGTAATGAACAGTTTAAAAAAAAACTTTCTAACAATATTATTTACAATCGATTTGTCATAAAAACAATTAAATATAAAGTAATGGCAAGAGTACACTAAATAAATGCTGGTTTAATAAAATTTTAATTTTATTGGCAACTTACACTTTTATCTATGTTGCTAATTTTTTCAATGTCATTTTAATTTGAAAGAAAATTTATGCATGAAAACATTTTTAAGCCATTAACATAAAATGATTTTTGTTGTTACATATTTTGTTTTTCAATAAATTTATTTACAAGTGATTTATTATAAAAACATTCAAATATAAATTAGCAGTATCAGGTACACTGAGTAAATGATGGTATCAAACTTAAATTTTTATTCATATCATGGATTTGTGAAATTTAAAAATATAATGAAGGACAATAAGGATTCTCTGCAGATAATATTTGAAAGTTTTAAGAAGCATTATTCTGGAAAAAATTTAAATTGTAATAAACCAGCATTTATTCAATGTGCTCAATGCTGACATCAATTCTGCCACAAATGTTCTTAATAATAGGGAAAAAAAAAAAAAAGAAACACGAAAGCAGTAGGTTTAGTGTGGGGTAATCACATCCAAATATATGATTTTCTGCCAATGTTTTGGTAGTTTTTCATAGCCTTGGCCCAGAAACTTAGTGGCTGTGAGTCCAAAAACAGATCAACCTCATTTTGGACGTCCTGTGCAGAATGAAAGCTAGCACCAGCAAGATGTAGCTGCAAGTGTGAAAAAAGGTTAAAAGATCCCATTCGAGTCTGTACAGAGTCCAGCTGATATATGCAGACACATGCGGTCTTCCATCATCATGATGGAACATTACCTTTTCATGTAGGAACTCAGTTCAAAGTTTTCCTTTGATGGCAGCACCAACACATACTAGCATCTCGCTGTACACCTTACTGTCGAGTTTTTTACCTTTTTCCAGATACTCTTTGAGGTATTATCCACAAAGAGTATATCCACAAAGAGTATTTGGAAAAAGGCCAATCCCACCAGATACAAAGCATGATCATTTTCTTAATCAAATTGCATTTTGCTACGTTGCCGATGGGCTCACCAGGTGCAGACCAACCCCCTTTTCGGCCTGTGTTGTTGAAGTAAATCCACTTTTCATCACAAGCGGTGATTCGATCCAGAATTTTGTCCTTACACTGATATTCAAGCAGATTAGTGCAGGCCCGAACACATCTATCCTCATCTGCTTGAGTCAGCTCATGCAGCATCCAACGATTGAACTTGTATGTCAAGTTTATGTGATGCCTAGTGCAACTAATGAACAAGGCACTAACGTCTTAACTCCTTGGCAAGCTCTTGAGTGGTTGCATACTGATCTTCTTCCACAAGTTCTTGCAGGTGGGCCTCATCAACATCAGTAAGCTGGCCAGAACACTCTGCTTCTTGAATGTCATAGTCCTTGTTTTTGAACTTTTGGTACCAAACCTTCACAGTGTCATATGATACATTAGTACCTAAAGCTGTACACATGATTAGGTGACATTCTGTAGATTAACTTTCTGCAACAGAACTGGAAGTAAATGATGGTTTTAATCTGATAGCATGATAGCTCCATTTCAGACACCTTAATGATAATGATACTTTTTCAAAAATTTCACAACACAGTGTTCTAAAGCAAGTCTCTTTCCTTCAAATGCCATAACTCATTTGACAAAATAGATTAAACACACCAACATGAACTGTTTGCACAGACAATATTTGTGGCTGGGGGGGGACTTTTATTAAAACCCAACATTTTATATTTTGTATGTAATGAAAAACACAATAAATTAAATTAAAATACTGCTTTTACTCCAAAATTTTGTAGTGTTTTATTTTTTGGCATTATTTCTTTAAAATATTTTTTTTTCAAAATAAAGTTTTAAAAAGAATTAATAACACCAATTAAAAGAAGACTGTGGCAAGATTCATTCTGGAGATTTCAAGATAGTAGCTCTGTGCAATACCACCAGGCTAGTGATATTTGCTTATGAGAAGGGAATTTAAATACTATGAATGCTATTAAGAACTTAATACTTAATTTTCTCACTTATTTTTTAAAGATGGGACCTCCTTCTTCACACATATACTTGAAGTCTTCAGTAATTACGTAAAAATGAATGAAATAGGTAACATAAAGTTTGTGTTCTCCCCTTGTAAACTACACTAGATGATAAATTTCAGCTACATTAGATGATAAATTTCAGATGTTTGAAACTTTTTATTCCATCGAAGAATGAGATACGATTTTCAATCTAAGTAGCATTATTAAATCTAATTTTAAAAAAATATATCCAACTTCTATGGTTACATTTACAAATTCAAAATTAGAGAATAAAACAATAACACTATACTAAACCAATAACAACTAAGTATATATAACTCAAATAAGAATAATGGGGAGGCACAATAAAGTAGATATTTGTTATGCTAAATATACAATCACAAGAACTTGTTAAATATTTTAACATTTAAAATTTTTATCTATCAAAAAGTAATTTGCAGCTGATTATTCAGATAAACACCAAACATTTACATCCTACAGACCTCTAGTTATGCTAATTTGAGAACAACTAAAGACGACAAACTTAGTTTTTCTACTATAGCCTCACAAAAAGAAATCATTAGATTTAAACAGGTTTTTGTTTTCAAATTGCTTAATCCTAAATGCACATTAACAGATACACAATATTCAGAAACCCAAAGACATATCCCCAACACATCCTAAATATGTCTTAAAATAAAATAATAACAACCATAAAATATTCATTTGGTTAAATTATAATAAAAAACATCTATCAGTCTTAGTAACCTAGGCTTAGATTTCTATTCATTGATTTTGTTATGTACTTAATTATGAAATGAAAACATGAAATTTATTGCTATTATATTTATTACCAGAGATATGCAATTTTTCTATTTATGAAAGAGATGGGTACAAATACAAAATTTACCAGTTACAGTTTCAGCTATTAAATGAGAAATATCTCTTCTAAATTTTCCAATAAAATTGATGAAAAGCAGATATTTAAAGATAATTCACTTAATCCAAGCAACTCTCACAGTCCAGAGATTCATTGCATGTTGTTCAGTCTACAAATACTTATTGCTAACCTCCCTTCCATTTACCTACTCACTTACGCCAGTTCAGTTGTATGAAAAACTGTGAAATAAATGCACATTTCTTTTGTTTGGCTCTCTAAATAAATATTTAAATTCAGTAAGCATAAATGTTTAAAATGCGTGTCACTGTAAAAAGGAAATAATTGATAAAGTAAAGGAATTTGCAGAAGAGGGCATACGTATCATTATACACAAATGTTCATTTAGAAGGACATAAAAAAGGATCCTGTATCGAAACATGACAAGTGCTAGTCATTTAAAAAAGAGGCCCACACATGATTAAGTGGCAGATAATAACTGTCAGCAGTTTTTAAGTACACAAACATGGCAAAATGCAAAAGGAAGAATTTGCTAAAGATCTGGTGAAAATGTATTTAAGAGCCTCTCTGCTGCAAAAATTAGATCACTTTACTATGTGTGATTATTTAGTAAAATGCGTACCTGATTCAAGTAATCTTACTTCTGGAAATACTTTCAGATATAAGTAATTATCCCTTTGCACATATTCCAAGAAAGAGGCAATAAAACAGAAAACTAAAGGATAAATTAGTTGTTGTAATAAAAAGCTGAAGGATCTGCCATGTTTACTGAGCCTGCAAGAATTTAAAATATACTATTGTTTCCTTTGCTTATTCTTGCTTTCACAATAAGGCAGTCCTCGCTAAAAAGTAGGGCAAATCAGCCACACTACAGTATAAAAGAGAATTACACTAAGAGAATCATTTATGCCAAGACAATATAATATTGGATATGTTCCAGTAACACATTCAAAACAGGCATTGCTACTACCTTTACAAACAAAATTAAGCCTAATAAAGTATTTACAAATACCACAGACAAAAATAGATCAAGTTCTGCATATCTCAAAAGTTAGTTTCCAAATAATAAGAATGCGAAAGTAAAAGAAAAAATATTCATTGGCCCCAAAATCTGAATACGTTTAAAAGATAAAAGCTAATTAGAAAATAGAAAGCTGAAAATTTTTATTAAAGATGTGCAAAACTCGAGGGAAATAATAAAGCAGAAAATTACTGATAAATGTTTGATGGGCTCCTGAGCAGTTACCATGTAAGATGCAGAATATCTCTGATAATAAGACTTTTTACATTTCTATCAGGACCTTTTTCCCCTTAGAATCAAGATGATTAGCAAGGGTAATTAAATAAAATTAGAATTTGTTTGTCCAGAATACATGTCACTTCTGTCACATATAAGTGTTATGTGCTACAAGCATTTTCTGTAATTTGTAGATTTAAGAAGATTAATTTAGTTGAAATGACACTTTTTTTTCATCCATGTGGCAGATAAAAGTTAAAAATTGCTGTCTAGCATAACATAACATATCCTATA
Source organism: Stegodyphus mimosarum (assembly GCA_000611955.2). Lineage (NCBI taxonomy): Eukaryota > Metazoa > Arthropoda > Arachnida > Araneae > Eresidae > Stegodyphus > Stegodyphus mimosarum. The sequence goes on from KK119136.1 coordinate 204,944, forward strand.
ATCAATGCTCTTTTGAATGAAAGGAAGGAAAGATTTTGTAAATTTCTTATGTCTACATCCAGTAGAATGTGAAGATCAAAACAGCTTATATACACAACCTTAAATTCCACACTTCTGCTTCCTGTAAAAGCTGGTTGCAGTTTTGTTGCAAGACTGTAAGCCTTTCCTCATACTCCTCCTTAGCTACTAAATATTCTGCATTTTCTTTGCGAAGAGAATCTAGTTCATTTTCGTTCTAAAAATAAAATGAGAATAAAACATGATAGACACAGCAGAAAAACTCAAACTTTTGGATGTTCTAAGAAAATCGAAAATTTTATATACACAGTCCAGTCACATTAATGTGACCATCTGTCAAAAGCCAGAATAACCACCTTTCGCAGAGCGGACTGCTGCGAGACGTGCAGGAAGAGAGTCACATAGGTCCCTGAAGGTGTTCTCTGGGATGTTGAGCCATGCCGACTCTAATGCCGTGGCCAGCTGCGCTAGATTACGCGGTTGAGGATCCATGGCGCGAACAACTCGATCGAGATGGTCCCACAGATGCTCGATTGGGTTTAAGTCAGGTGAGTTTGCTGGCCAGGGGAGGACGGTAAACTCATCCTGGTGCTCTTCGAACCACGCACGTACACTGGCAGCTGTATGGCACCTCGCATTGTCCTGCTGGAAGATGCCATCATCCTGAGGAAAAACAATGCGCATGTAGGGGTGAACATGGTCCGCAAGGACAGATGCGTACTTGTATTGATCCATTGTGCCTTCCACAATGATCAGTGAACCTAGAGAATGCCAGGAAAACATTCCCCAGACCATAATGCTCCCGCCTCCAGCTTGGACCGTTCCGGCAATGGTTGCAGGGTGGTTCCTTTCAGAGGTTTCACGCCTTATACGCCAACGTCCATCTGTCCGATGGAGCATAAAACGCGATTCATCCGAAAACGCAACCTGTCGCCACTCAGTGGACGTCCAGCTGCTGTACTGGCGTGCAAATTCTAGCCTTCGCCGTCGATGAACAGCAGTCAGCATAGGTGCACGAACCAGGCGTCTGCTTCGGAGGCCCAGACGCAGCAATGTTCGCTGAATAGTACTTTGGGAGACACTTTTGGTAGCCCCTTGGTTCATTTTGGTGGTCAGTTGCTCAACGGTAGCCCGTCTATCTGCCCGAACGCATCTCCGCAACCGTCGTTCGCCTCTGTCATCTATGGCCCGTGGTGCACCACATTTGCCACGTCGCTGATTTTGGACAGTCCCATTTTGCCATGCACGGTACACTTTTACCACGGCGGCACGCGAACAGTTCACAAACTCAGCCGTTTCGGAAATGCTTCCACCCTTGGCCCGAAAGCCAATGATCATGCCCTTTTGGAAGTCGGATAAATCGCTTCGTTTCTGCATTACGCCAACGATTGAAATGTTTTCCGAAGCCCTCACACACCCTTTATATACGCTCAACTGCACTGTGCTGCCACCTGCCTTCTGTGATTGGTTATTTAACTCTGACATGGAAAGTACGTGGTGGTCACATTAATGTGACTGGACTGTGTATTTAGTATAAGGTTTTTAATATTTTAGTGAATATCAAACAAATTACAAGAGCTTTCTCAAACATTCCTCAAACAAAATTAATTTTACACATCTACTTACATTTCAATTTAAAGTTAAAATTAAAGCACAAGAATTACATACTAACTTCTTGCAGTAAATCATTTAATCTAGAAATGCATTCATCTTGATCTTTTATTTTCTTTTCCATTTGATCTTTCTATAAATAATAAAGAAAAAATGTTAAAAGCTATATTTATGAATAGTAGGTTAATGTAAATAAATTGTATTACTCCCTCTGCCCTATAATAGTAGCAAATGAATATTTAAACAGGAATTATTGGCAAATGCAGCTGTAAGTTATGTTGTATAACAAAATTTTGAAGCTTTTAATGAAAATCAGTATTAACCTAATTATTACATATTAAAACTATTTTTTAAATTTCATCCTGTGATCAAAATCAATTGTTTTATTTCAATTGAATATCAACCCAGAGTAAAAATAACATGAAAAAAAGACAGTTTTCAAGCAAAGATTGAATTACAATTGGCCAGTTCTTGATTCATCGAAAGAAAAATGCAGAAAGGTGCAATTACATTAGCTGCAAAACAAAAGTGCAACAGAATGACCACACCAAGGATTGGCAAATGTGCTTCCGAAAATAACTGTCAAGATGAATCTTATGCTAAAGTTGATTCTTTGGGGAGGGGAACTGTATATAAATGCAAAGATTATGAAAAACTTAAGACATATTCCTCTTAGCAGAAGAGGCACCATAGAAGCAGTAAACACAGCCTTTGTTAATATTTATCCCAAAATGCTGGATAACACATTTGTGTCTTTTCAAGTTATATTGAAAGCAATGAAGAATGATGTCTCCAATTTTAAGCTAACACATATAAGGAAAACAACGTTTCGAAGCGAAGGAATCCGATAATGCAACAATGGAATTATTGAAAAATTCAGAAACTATCCGAATACTCAAAATAAAAATTAGGAGTAATAATTTTAATTGATTGTTTAATTTAATCTATTTTGTTTTTTAAATAAATATTATGTTCTATATTTCCTTTTGCTACTATTATTATCAAACAAATTAAATTCATCAATTGCTGCTATTATTACAAGACAGAGGAAGTACATGACAATATGATAATATGTCATGTACTTCATACATATGTATTCATATCATACATATGTATGATAATATGTCACGTCATCAGTAAACAATATGATTTCTTACTTCCTTTAAAAGGTCAGCTTTCTCTTTCTCATCACCTGATAGAACAGATAAATATTCTGTTTCTTTCTGCTTTAACTCTTCAATTTCCTCACTTTTAATTTCCAATTCTGAATTTGACTCCTAAAGTGTAATATGTCAAATAGTTTCACATTATTTAACAGTATTTTACAACAGTAAATAAATCCATATTATATTTAAATATACAGTAGAAAACAGAAAACACACAGCTATAAAATCCAACAACACCTGAAATCCATACAATGTAATGTACTTAATAAATGATACTTACGTCTTTAAATTGTGATAGAGCAAGAAAGAGCATTATTTTGTTTAATGAAACAACCATTTTGATACAAATAATTTATACAAGCGGGACAATCATTTCGACACAAAGGGAGTATGTGTGATTGCTTTAATTTGAATGATTTGTAAATGCAACCTACACAAATTCAACTTACTTCAAAATGCAAATATGAGTACCCAGTTTTACAAGGACTACGACATTACAAAAACAAAAAGTCAAGTATACATTCAAGCTAGAGTGGGATGTTTGCTAAAAATATCATGCTTATTTTCAGAAAAACTTAAAAAATTTACAAAAAAACATTTTTTAGAAAGATAAAATAAAAAGAAAACTCATACAAAATATAAAAAATGCTTACTTCTTTTTAACCCAATTGTATCAAACTGATTATTTTACTCCTTTTAATATACCATTCCACTGCCTCCTCAAAAAATTATTAGGAAATTAAAAATATCCTCCCCCCCAAAAAAAAATTGCAGTTTTTTCAATGTTTTTTCATTTTATGAAGAAATATAAAATCCTGTAAGATAAAATTGGGCTCATGACACTTATTAGCTAGTATGTGCCACATGTATTCAAACATAATTGTAACTGCAGCTGTATACAAATTATTATGCATTATACCTTTGTTTAATGTTCAAATAATCATGTTTGTGTAACAAGAAAAACAGTATAAATAGCATGACATTAGAAGTGTTTGAGTTTATGAGCCTTATTTCAAACTACAATTGAATTGACTGCGAGCTCCCATGCATTATTCAGTGAGTGTCATACAGATATGGTTTTCATCACCTTGTCTGTATGCAGAAGTAGACAGGTTGTTGTTGTTAGTCATTGGAAATAGAACTATTTCTGTTCCCAGGTCAAATTAAATTCATATACAGTGTTTCAGCTAAAACATAAACATATCGCCATGTCGCCCAACCGGGATAGTGGCCAGTGATACTGACTGCCATACCAAAGAGCCTGGGTTTGAATCATGTAAAAGGCATGGATGTTTGTAAATATACAATCTCTGTGTGGCATGGGGGCACTCTAAATATGTGACGTAGCAAAAGTCCTCTCAAAAAGTTGTGGTAGGGAAAAGGCGGTGGGAAACCCTTGGAGCCATTCCCCTCCCAGGGTGTTCTCCATCAAAACTGGGGGCAGAACTCAGCTGTGACTGTCAAGCTGTGTTCAGTCAATGTCAAGTCATGGTGTACCATATGGTCACCCATATGGTGCACAAGGCTCTTGCCAATATGAATTTCATGGGCTTGTTCTGACGTTACTGTCAGGCAAATGAGATAAGTGATACATATAAATGACCTCCGAATTTAAAACAACCTCACTGCATCTGAAAAAGTTATCCAGGCAGACTTGATAAAAATAGTCATTTTACTTAATCTTCTTAGTGATGAAGGAGTAGAGACGTTCAACAACTTCAAACTAGAGGAATGTAAAAGCATGGGAAAATTTAATGATTTCATGGAAATGTTTATAAATTATTGCTTTTCAAGGTAGAATGTTTTGGAAGATTATTTAACGGATCTTATTACATAAGCATCTACATCCAACTTTTATGAAAGGAAGAAAAGGTAATCAGATATCGACTACATCATGAAAACAGAAAAAAAAAAAAAAAGTCTCTATTGGAATGCTTGCTGAGTGAACCAGCCCTGACATTAAAGAAGGCAGGAAAGACGACAAAGATTCAGCTTTAGACAGTAACATGTTTCACAAATCCATGAAATCAAGAAAAATAATGTTAAACCATTCAAAAGGGAGACTAAACTCAAAAACGTATGTGGTCCAGCATCATGTGCTAAATGTAAAGGTATAAGAATCATTTTGCAGCTGTGTGTAGAACTGTGAAACCAACAATTACAGAAAAAGTTAATGATATTGACAGTGATAGCCAAAATGTGAATTTATATTGTTACAAATTTTGTAAACACAGTGAGAACACAGGAACAAATCCATTTAACACTGAGTAAATGGGTATCTCGATAATTTGGCAAGACATCCCTAGCGGGCAATGATTTTGGAGACTGGCAAAAAATCATCAAAAGTCACCAAATTTGGCGACATTTTGGTCTAGTCACTAGATCATCATTACAGATATTGTAATTGAATAAATGTAATTGATCACTATGTTAGCTGTAACCGTAATTTGACCCTCATATCGCCTTCCACTAATTTCGAGAAGCAGAAAGTACTAGAAATATCTGGCCAGGTGAAACTAGATAAGGCTGAAGAGAGAATCTGCTGTCAGTTGTTGTTGCTGTTATGAGTTCTTAGTTATGAGTTCTGTTATGAGTTCTTAGTTAGCTGTTATGAGTTTGCATTACTGAGATATCTCTGAGTTAGCTTACTCTTTAGATGTGGTTTGCATTGTGTTGTGTTTAATGTTCTTACAGTGTAACTACTGTGTGTTTGTACTCTGTGCTACTGTGAACACCTGTGAGAGTATTTCTGTGGTAAACTCCAGAATTCTGAAATGTTTCTTTTGATAAAATATATTTTATCAATCTATCATTGGACATGTGTGCATTCAATCAATTGTGAACATGTATTAACATAACACCTTTTGGTGTCAGAAGTGGGGTTGAATTTCAGTGACAAGAATGATGGATGAGCAACTAAGACAGCTAATTACTGCCTTTGTTGCATTCCAAGAAAAGATGGAAGCTGGTCAAGAATGCATTAAAGACGAGATGAAAGTGGGCCAAGAAAAGATGGAAGAAGCCATCAGCGCAGTTAAAGAAGTGATGAAAGCTAGACAAGAGGACATGAAAAGAGAAATTACTGCCATAATAGAAAACAAATTTGAGACTATGGAAGGCAGAATAGACATGGCTGAAAATAAAGTTGGACAAACTGAAGAAAGTTTCTGTAAAAGAACAGACAGAACTGAGAGTTTCTGCCATGGAACAACAAATCGATTACAGGACGGCTATTCTACACTCCGAGAGTCGACAGCAGTTTGTGGCCCACCAGATGTCGCTACTAGCGAAAAACAGGTCTGATCGAGATCCCATATTCTGTGAGTATAGAAGCCGTCAGAAGCGTGGGGAAAAGTGTTGCCCCCATCATCAACCAGGCTTGCGCAGTTGACGTCCTAAGTAGACAATGGCTTTGTATGTGTTTTCGCCGCTGATTTTTGTATTTAAAAGAAGAATACGGTAGATCTCTGAATCAGCAAATTTATAGAAAATATATTAATGCTTTTGCTCTGCCAGAAGATGTCTTTCAGATTATTTTCAGATTATTTTCAGATTACATATTTCAGATTGCCAAAATTTATAGTTATTTTAATTTGAGATGAACTGAGAGAGTATTTGGAGCCACATACAGAAAACAAGAATGCAATTTCTACTGAAAGAAAGGTTATTTATACTTTTCCTGAAATTACAGATATATATTGTAATTATATAGTTTAAAAATGTAGAAGATAATAAGTATTTATTTAGCACATAATCCTTCTTCAGTTAATAATAATATAGACATCCGAGAAGCGTCTATTCAATTTAGTTTCAGCAAGAATTAAGTTTATTTTAAAATAAAACAGTCGAATACCTTACGAACAATATTGTGAACACAATAAAGAATGTTGATCATTATTACATGAAATTCCCACTACTGTAAAATAAAAATGAAAAAATAAATATTATAAAACTATGAAATAATTTTATAATATTAATTTCAAAAATAATTTTTAGCCCAAAGTGCCTTAGACCAGAAGAGCTATTAATTTCGTTTTAGCATTTTGTACTGTTTCACTATAAATTGGGTTTCACTTCTTAAATTATTGCCACAAATATTATTGCACTGTATTATATTAAAAAAATTAAATATTGAAGAATCTGCATAAATGTATGAATGTTTCTCGCATTGTGAAAAACAACGGTACCTAGAACCATCAAATTTTGAATAATGTAATCTTCCACTCAAATATAGGTATCTGGAAGCCCAAATTTAGAACTGATAATTTGCTTTATCTATCTCAGATTTTGTAAAGCATTTATGAGTTTTTGATTAAGAAACTCAACGATTTCAAAGCGAGCAATGACAACATTGTATGGAAAAAAAAAGAGGAAAAAATATTTTCATCTCTAGCGCTCGAGATTGTATATCGAAAATTCTAAAGATATGCTCTTTTTAAATTATATGATATTGCTGTTGAAATGAATTTTATGGTTTAAGTACAAAGAACATGATATTTAATAAGTAAAGGTAACATTAAAAAAAACACCCTTTTGGGCGTAATATAAAACTTCAAGGCTTTCAGATTTTTTCTTTTGTGTTCAGTTGGCTTTCAGATTTTTTTTTTTTTTTTTTTTTTTTTTTTTTTT